>JAMAJW010000057.1:0-223114 GCA_023628855.1 Coniochaeta sp. PK30-01
GGGGGTGTGTGTGTGCCTGCCTGGGGTGTCTTCGCGGTTGCATTAGGCAGAGTTGAGAAGGTGCGGTATGCAATCCTCGATTCCTCATTATTCACCATTGCCCTGGACGGCATTTGCCCCAGCCACCGCTGTCCGTTGCAACAAGGTGTCAAGGTCCACGCCGCAGGGCAGCGTCTTCAATCACGGTCCGGGTGCGTCGACCGCCATTTCCAGGCGGTGGGATCGCGCATATGCCGCTAGACGCCCCTCCGATGGTGAGCCAGACGCGCAGCGGTGTGCCAACTGAGCGAGAATTGCCAATTTATGCCGCCGTGAGGACGACCTCATTAACCTCAAGGCAACCCCGAAGACATGGTCGTTAAATCGGTGCCTGGCAGCGACTATCGCACGCTTGATTGACGAATGCCTGGTCTCGATTGACTTCTCCCCGTCCTGAGATATCCCATCTGCAAGGCTTCCAGAATTTACAAAACGGGATCCATGGACGACCTTCCGCACCTCCTTCCTGTCCTGGCCCCAAGCGAACTGCCGCCGTTGTGCGATGCTCCTGTGATGGTGTACCCGCGCCCGTCACGGGGCGGACTGAAGGCAGACCGCAGCGCAGGGAATATCGGTGCATGCATCTCGGACTTAGGCAACGCCAAAACCGTCCCATGAAGTCGGGAAAATCGTCTGTATGCATGCGGTTCGCATCGCGCTTAGACCGCAGCGTCTGTCGTTGCGATGAGACTCCGTCTGCAACAAGTCATCCGGCTCAGTACGGGCCGCAAGACAACTCAGGTAAGGGAGGCTTGCTCATCCAACGCTGCAATCAATTCGAGAGAGTATCTTTTTGTGGTGGGTTTGTCGAGCCGTAAGCACGGTACAATATATGCTTATGCACGTTGTAAGGCCATCACCACACTGCGGACAAGGCAGTCCAGGCGAGTCCAGCCGGTGGAACATCCTTGATATCGGTATGGCACATGACTGTGAGACTGTGAGTCAACCGGCGCGGCAGAACATAACGTGTTGCTTGCAGCAGCCGATAGGTACAGGACGTGAAGAATGCAACCTCCAAGATAGGAGATGGTGTGCTTGTCCGACGGCATTGACCTACACAGTGAGAGAGAAGATTCAATTACCGGTCAGGATGTCCCGGCCTCTTGTGGATGGGACGTGGAAGACGGTAAGCATGCAAAACATTGTCGCAACAGAAGTCGTGCAGTGCATTGCTCGAGTAAAAGTCTGTATGGGAGGCTGTATATCTTTGGATCAAGTGAGGAGCGGACAAGAAGCCTCTTGTGCTAAGGTACCTTATGAAGCGCGGATCATGTCCGTTACCGCCATACTGCCAGCACTGCGAAGGATTTATATTCTGAGCCCTACTCGGGTAGATAGGCTTAGATCATTGAACAGCCAGAAAAGAACGTCGAGATCAGGCACAAGACAAGATCGATGGACAATCGTAATAGAGAAATCGCAATGAAGTAACTCTGGGCGCTCATACAGAGCCAGAGCTAAAGCCCCCCGAGTGGCCGCCGCAAGTGACATCCCCTCTCTGACAAGAACATTGCCGGTGCCGGATTCCACAAGACAGACCGTGATGGAGTGTCTCAAATCTTTTCCACGGGGTCCAGCTCGACCAACATGAAAAGAATTATGAAGTGGCTGACTAGGAAGTATCACAGCCAGCAGACTTTACTTTACAGGACAGGAAGGCGCAGGGGGATCCGTTAACGCCAGCACGCGACTTCCGGTTCGTGATCCGTCCGCTGTGGGTGGAGACTTGGAGTCTGGCTGGACTCACTGGAGACGGCAGCGACGGCCAAGGGAAATTCACTCCGATCTCCCTGTCTCTCAGAATCGACATCACGCACAAGTCAATGATTCGAGCAAGAGCGCTGGTAAAAGCTCTATAATTTTGGATTTAATAGTCGATTAGCATTCTGGATTTGTTTATCAATGACTTCCCGATTCTAAGAGCAGTTTAATTCCCTGGAAGCTTATAGTTCCCGAGATCAACTATCGCTGCCCGAGTACCGACTGATAGCCAGATACCTCATGTTACTTACTCAGTCAGCTACAACGCTACAAGTCCAGTGGTTTGAAGGTGTGCACGAGCTCTCGGACCCAGCTCCTCTTCTCCAGGAAAGACACCACTCCCGGATCGAATCCCGACCACGACAGCCGTCCTCTAAGGTACCTCTTAGACCCTACAATCGACACGACTTCCAAGCCAGGACCTTTCCGGTTTTTCACAGAAGAAGCAACTTGATATCGGATCTCGACTGAACATCCCGTCTTCGTGTCAATCAGCCATTCAGCCGCTTTAGCCTCCTCCCACCGTCAGATCCAGTCTCAGCTGGTTTGCCGTCTGACTACACACCTTTCCTTCTATGATAACCACTGGCTCCGACCTGATGCCACCATGAAAAGCACTCCTTTAATCATCAATTGGCACGACCAGAACGCCCCGATCTACTCTGCCCACTTCGAACCCTCGGGCAAAGGCCGCTTGGCCACGGCGGCTGGAGACAACAATGTTCGAGTATGTCCTGGACCTCCACCGTACGCAGCAACCCTGGGACGAGTCTCGCTAATGACCGAGCCAGCTCTGGAAGATAGAAGGCGACGGCGAAGACAGGAGGGTGGAATATCTGTCGACTCTCTCCAAGCATACCCAGGCCGTAAACGTTGTCCGCTGGGCCCCCAAGGGTAAGTCAACAAAACCACACCGCGTGGCACTATTCAGAGCTGGACGGGTCGAAGCTGACGTATATGGACCTTTAGGCGAGCTCCTGGCCTCGGCCGGCGACGACGGTAATGTCATCCTCTGGGTCCCCGCCGAGAACCACCTCCACGCATCTGCTTTCGGCTCGGACGGGTTGGAAGACAAGGAAACATGGCGGACGAAGCACATGTGCCGGTCCAGCGGCGCCGAGATCTACGACCTCGCGTGGTCTCCCGACGGGGCATATTTCATCATAGGGAGCATGGACAACATTGCCCGCATCTACAATTCAGCAACTGGTACGGAACCCCAGTCCTGGACTCGTTGGAACGTATTGAGCTGACAGTTGAGCGCAGGATCCCTGGTCCGGCAGATTGCCGAACACAGCCACTACGTGCAAGGTGTTGCGTGGGATCCCTTGAACGAATACATCGCAACTCAGTCATCAGACCGCTCGGTCCATGTGTACTCTCTCAAGACCAAGGAAGGGCAGTACACGTTGGCCAGCCACGAGGACAAGGTTTCGAAAGTTGCCAGCCATATGAAGACTGACCTTCCGCCGCGCCGAATATCCTCCCACAGCCCGGCACCACCTGACATGGGCTATCGATCCGTAATGGCCGCGCTCGATGCCTCGAATATAGCCGTCGGCTCTCCGGTCCCCTCAGCGCCTGGCACGCCGACCTCGATGGCTCTGCCAATGAACCCGCCGAGCGTCATCAGCCACTCGCGAAGGTCGTCGTTCTCCTCTCGGCGTTCAGTCTCTCCGGCACCGTCCATGCCACTGCCTGCCGTGATGCCCATGGAGGCATCCCCAAAGCCGCATCATTCCAGCAATAGCCTCGGGTTCAGGAACGCCAATCTCTATGCGAACGAGACGCTCACGTCTTTCTTCCGGAGGCTGACGTTCACTCCCGACGGGAGTCTTCTGCTAACCCCGGCCGGCCAGTACCAGACCCAGCACCAGAACGAAGGCGGCAAGCCCACGTATGAGGTGATCAACACGGTCTACATCTACACCAGAGGGGGCATTAACAAGGCCCCCATCGCACACCTGCCGGGCCACAAGAAGCCCTCGGTGGCTGTGAGATGCTCGCCCGTCTTTTACACCCTCAGGCAATCACCACCCACCACAAAGCACATCACCATCGACACATCGTCGGCGGAGGAGCCGATCCCAGCCCTGCCGGAACCCCTCTCGAAACCGTCACCTGCTCCCTCAATTATGGAGCCTCCCCCGCCTCCCGCCGCGAGTGACAACGCCGCCACACCCAAGAGCCTCAACCTAGAGACTCATGCCACAAGCTCTGCTAGTTCGGCTCCGAAACCAGCCTTTTCCCTGCCATATCGGATGATCTATGCTGTCGCGACGCAAGACTCGGTTCTCTTATATGACACGCAGCAACAGACGCCGATCTGCATCGTGAGCAATCTGCATTGTGCCACGTTCACCGACCTGACATGGTAAGACTTGCCGCACCAAAATCTGGGGACGAGTGCTAACAACGACTTATAGGTCGAGTGATGGTCTTACGCTGCTCATCTCGTCGTCGGACGGCTTCTGCTCGACCCTGTCCTTTGCCCCGGGCGAGCTAGGAGAGGTATACACGGGCGAAGTTGGGCCGAAGAAGACCAGCGTCGTGTCTGGGACGGCCGTCTCGTCGAACCAGAACACGCCGGTACCGACGCCGACGTCGGTGTTTGCGCCTCCCTCACCATTCCCGAACGGATCGCACCACCGACACCGCGACTCGGGCAGCTCTCTGACCGCGCCGTCGCCGCCGGCAGCCTCGCTGGCCTCGTTTGTCAACCAACGTCCATCGTCGCCTGCACGGTCGAACTCTACCTCGTCGATCGTCACACAGCCGTCGCAAGCCGGCGTCATCACCAACCCGTCGTTGATTGTGGGGCAAGTGCCCGGCCTGACCGCAGCAAACTCGGGGAAAGTCACGGGCGTGCCCATAACGACGCCGCCCGAGACGCCCCGCAACTCGGTTGCGGTGCCGTCGGGCGTCAAGCGCGAGACGAGCGAGAGCGAGCTGGAAGACGGAGCGCCGCCGAAGAGGAGGCGGATCGCCCCGACGCTTGTCAGTGGGAGCTTGGATGTGTCTGGGGAGGGCGGCGAGGCGAAGCCATAAACTGGCAGCATCCTGGCCGTTTGTAATGTGGTAATTATGCTGCACTGGGCAAGAGTCATAAAAGCGAGGTTTTCTTACATCGAACGTGGTTGTCATCCCACCTCATTCACTTTTTCTGGGATTTACAGGACGGACTGGGCGCATTCAGCGGTGTTTATACGGTTTTTGGCAGTTATTGATCTGGCCATTGTCACTGATTTACGGAAGCAATATTGCCCGCGGGTAACCATCACACAGCTTGGCACGATACATACACGGATGGATGGCTTTGGTGTTTTGAGGCCGTTGCTATTCTGGCTGGGATATCTCGATTGCCTTTGTCTGGAGTCCGGTAGCTGAGGTATCGTAGGGTCTTGGTAGCCAGCAACAGAAATCAGAAGCTCAACTTTGAGAAAGCCGGTGCCGGCATCATAACCACGTCGGAAACCACGTCGGAACGGAGCTCGACGGAGAACCTTGCACCTTACTATCAACCGTGATCCCAGTTAGGTAAGTGGAAGCGGTCGTCGACTCCAGCCACTAAGCCAACCTCCCTTCGCCGGCTCCAGCCGGCTTAACGTCGAGATAAGGCCCCTACCTTGGTACACAGTACGGACCTGTCCTGATAGCGTGCCCGGAATAGCGACCCCTTTCTGCGGGGAAGTCCCCCAAGACGATACCGACCCCTCACCATCTCCACTTGGTACGCCCGAGCCGGCGTGCCTTCATGTCACTCACTTATCTCGTATAAGTGAGTCCGTCTCCAACTCACCTGGCCCATTCATGGTTCTCACAAGCTCACTTCTACACCCCTTCTACACCCCTTCTACACCCCTTCTACACCCCTTCTACACCTCAAAGTAAACAATTCGGCACCTCGGCACATCAGACTTGCTCCGTTTTCAACAGCACCGCTCAAGCACGCCTGGACTTACACAGCACGATACACAGCAAGCCTCACCATGGTGTTCTTCCTGGACTACCTGCAGCACCGGCGCGACTGGTAACTCCCCCTTTCTTTGTTCTCCTCTCCTCTCCTCCTCCCCTTTCCTTCTCCCCTACCCTACCCCAGTCTCCCATCTCTCATAATCCCCCCTTCACATATACTAACACAGCAAGCAACCTAAAACAATCCCACCGCGCCCAAACCATCGCCTCCCTCCCAGCACCGTACCACACCCCCCTCTCGGCAGAAGACAAAGCCACCATCTCAGCACCAATCGACTCCCTCGTCCGGTCCGTGCAGTCCGGCACCACCTCTCCCCTGTCGCTCTTACACACCTACGGCCGCGTCGCCCTGCACGCCCACGCCCGCACGAACTGCCTGACCGAGATCCTGCTGCCCTCGGCGGAGCGATGGCTCTCGGACGAGAAGGGCAGTGGGGGCGAGATCAACTTGAAGGGCCCGCTGGCGGGCATCCCTGTCTCGCTCAAGGACACGGTGGTCGTCGGGGGTTACGACGCGACGGTGGGGTACAGTTCTTTCGTCGGCAACGCCTCCCCGCAAGACGGCGGCATGGTGCGGCTGCTCAAGGACCTCGGCGCGGTGCCGTACGTCAAGACCAACCTGCCCATCACGCTGCTGAGCTTCGAGAGCGCCAACGACGTCTGGGGCCGGTGCGGGAACCCGTATAAACCCGAAGAATTCTCGCCGGGCGGCTCGACGGGGGGCGAGGCGGCGCTGCTGGCCATGGGGGGCCGCATAGGCGTCGGCAGCGACGTGGCCGGGTCGGTGCGGGTGCCGGCGCATTTCAGCGGGTGCTATGCGTTAAGGTGCAGTACGGGGCGGTGGCCGAAGGCGGGGATTTGTACGAGCATGCCGGGGCAGGAGGGGGTGCCGAGCGTGTACTCGCCCATGGCGAGGACGCTGGATGATCTGGCTTACTTTACGAGGGCGGTGTTGGGGGCGGGGGCGTGGAGGTATGATCATACGGTGCACCCGCTGCCGTGGAGGGGGGAGGTGGAGGGGGAGGTGTTGGCGGAGAAGAAGGTGCTGCGGGTGGGCGTGCTGAGGACGGATACGGTGGTGGACCCGTCGCCGGCGTGCGAGAGGGCGCTGGGCATGGTGGAGGCGGCGCTCAGGGAGGCGGGGCACGAGGTGGTTGACATCAGCCCGCCGGATATGCGCGGCGCGCTGGAGGTGGCGAGCCTGCTGCTCAATGCGGACGGGTGCAAGACGTTCAAGAGGTTCTTCCGGTGGGGGGAGACGAACGACCCCGGGGCCAGGCAGATGGAGTTGTTGATGAGGGTTCCCGGGCCGCTGAGGTGGTTGTATTACCTGTGGGTGAGGTATGTGAGGCGGGACGAGGTGTGGGCGGGCCTGGTGCGGAACTGGAGGGCGCAGTCGGCCGAGGAGAACTGGCGGCTTGTGGCGCGACGGGAGGCGTACCGGGCCGCGTGGTTCGAGTGGTGGAACGAGGCCGGGCTGGACGCCATCATCGCGCCGCCGAACGCGACGCCGGCGGTGCCGCACGGTGGGATGAGGGATGCGGTCAGCAGCTGCGGGTATACGTTCTTGTTTAACTTGGTGAGTCTCGAACGGGTGGGGTGTCTGGCTGGTGGTGATCAGCTTGGTGGTGACTGGCTGGGTTTAGAGGCTAACAATCGCTGCGGCATAGCTCGACTACACGGCCGGCGTCATGCCCGTCACGCACGTCGACAAGGAGCTGGATCGGCTGCCGGAGGGGTTCGACATCAGGAAGCTGAACGGCGTGGCGCGGGGGGCGTACAAGCTGTACGATGCGGACAGGATGCACGGACTGCCGGTCGGCGTGCAGGTGGTCGGCCGCCGGCTCGAGGAGGAGAAGGTGCTGGCTGTGATGAAGCGGATCGAGGACGCGCTGGGCGACGCGAAGTACAAGCTGCTGGAGGTCGACTGATGTCGTGTGTTTGTTAGCCCGCTTGCAGTTGCGGTCGGTTGACCATGGGTAACGGAGCTCAGGGGCAACCTGGAGTTTACCTTATGCAGTGCTTACCTACCTCAGATCGAATTAATGCCTGTGATCCGTCTGTCACGGCTTCCCTTGCAGCGCTCCACTGTCCTGTCCTGGTGGATGGCACCCTCCTTGGATGACTCTCTCCTTCACCCTTGGCTCTGGAAGCAACGACTGAGCTGAACACCACACGGAAGGGGCATGTCTTCGAGAAGGCATGGGCTGATCATCAAGTCGGATTACTACTCGTAGCATCGGCAACAGAAAGCCATCCTAGTCCCCAGACATGAACATCAACAAGCTCCCCTCTACCTGCGACCAACCCCTACAATGCCCCTATACAGCAGCATTAACTCGCCACCCAGCGCCAAGATGGCCGCCTCAGTACCATCCGACGACTCAGTCGACACCATCGTCTTCTCGCCCGCGTGCCTGTCCCCCGCCCCTCGCGCGCTGAAGACTATCCACCTCAACACGCACATCCAAGCCATCGACCCGCGCACCACGGCCGTGTGTCCCTCGCCGGCCCCCTCCCGCCGCTCCATCATCCAGTCCGACGGCCAAGACGACTCCCCACCGGCAAGCCAGACCTCGAGCCCCAGCCCGGGGTCCCAGGGCCATCCAGCGCCAGTCACCACCTCCCTGCCGACCACGCCTACTCCCCGGCCCTGGACCCCGACGACCGCACCACCGCCCAAGCCAAAGCCAAAGCTGCAGCGCGCCAACTCCAACCCGACCTCCTTCACCACCACAACGCCCACGCCCGCCTTCCCCTTCTTCTTCTTTCCTCCCCAGCAGCAACCACCAAGACGCCGCCTGTCGGCCTCGCCCTCGCCGCCGTCCAAGCTGCAGACGATCCCCATCGAGCCGCTGCGCCGGCAGGGGTCGGGCGCGGACCTGAGCCCCATCGACGAGTGCCGCATCAGCGAGTGCGACGGCAAGCGGAAGGCGCGGCTCGCGCGCGAGGCCGAGGAGGCGAGGGAGCTCGCAAGACTGCAGGCGCAGTTTTTGTCCGACGGGTCGGATGATGAGGTCGACGCAGAGGACCGCCGTGTCCGTGATGATCACCCGGCGGCAGCGCCATTGATGGAGAGAAGTGGTACGGAGGGGGTTGATCTGAAGCTTCCTGGCGGACACAACAATCAAGGCAAGGGGAAGGGGAAGGCAAAGGCCAGCAGCCCCAAGAACAAGAAGAGACTCGCCCGCTCTCCGAGCTACGGCCGGGTCTTGGACGACCCGTTCGCGGCGGCCGTGGTGCTGCTGGTGCTGCCGTTCTGCCCGCCGCTGAGCGTGTACCTGACGTTCCGGGAGTGCGGGGGCCTGAACCGCCACCGCGTCCGGGAGCTGGGCGTCGCGGCGGTGCTGACGGTGTTGGGGTGGCTGCCGGGTATTGTCTGTGAGTTTTCTTGCTCCTCCTTCTGTTGACCCCCTGAGTATACTACTTACTACCTTGTGTGATATGCGGTCGACGTGTGGGAGTTGTGTCTGACGCACGCGAGATACAGATGCGTTGGTGGTGTACTTCCGACATCTGCCTCGGCCGGCGGACACCCAGGAGGACCAGGCGCTGCATCTCTCTGCTCGGCAGAGGAGCGGGCAGTGCAGCGACAAGCTGAGTTGAGCGGCGACCGCTGACTTGTGGGAGCACCGGTGCTTGCCAGAGATGTCTGGACAGGATGCTGAGACGAGGACAGCCGGAGTGTGCTGGATGGACTGGGTATCTGTTTCCGTCTCGAGAGCCTGTCGTCGTTGAGAGAGGGGATTGGGAGTCTCGGAGGGATATGCTGCTGAGAAGGAAAATGCTATCGTTGAATTGATGCTACAAGTCATGTTCATACACATTATCATAATCCTACAAGAACGCCACAGTCACTTTCAACCGCTCTCCCAAAGTCACCTCGCGCCCTACTCACAAGGTCAACGCGCATATCCTCAACGCCCGTCTCCGACGCATCACACCGCTCTCAAGCTTTGACTTTGACGTCCCCCTTCTCAACAACCTCGTCATACCTCGGCGGAGGGCCCACTGTCACGACCCCCGTCTCGACCTGATCCCGCTCCCTCAGAGTCTGATACTCAACCATCCCCTCCGGTTCCAGCTCCGTCTGTGTGGTCTGTCTCTGCCCACGCCGCACCACAGCGTCACTCCACAGCTGCGCCGTGGCAGCATGCTTCGCGGCCCTGCGCTCGCGCCTGGTGGACGCACCCCAGCCGCAGCAGTGGCCGCGGTCCTCGCGGCGGGCAGCCTTCATCTCGGCCTTGAGGGCGCGGCGCTCCTGCTTCACCTCGTGCTTGAGCTCGCGGAAGTCCGAGAGCGACATGTTGCGTACCATGGCGAGGAGCTGGGCGGGGGTGGGCGGTTGGGAGGTGAGAGGGGACGAGGCCGCGACAGCGCTGGGTTGGGTGGTACCCAGGGCGTGGGCGTATCTGTTGCGGCGGCACATTGTTTGGTGAGAGTGTGGTGTGGTTGATGAGATCTTGTGTGCGTGTGTGTGTGTTTATTGGGTGTGGAAGATGAGTCGAGCAGTGTTCGACCAAGCTGGTTGTGTGTGCTGTGTCACAGTGGATGTGGTGTATTGGACTGGAGAGAGTGAGGTGAAGCAAACTGATGACTCCGGACGCGTGAGAGGGGATATACTTATAGCCTTCGACTCTCTCATCCCAAGACTCCAGACTTCTGGGTGGCCGTCTTGGATGAGATATGTCGATCCTTGGACTTCGGCCGTCGCCGTGTCGAGCCTACGTACGCCTACTGCCGTTGGCGACCTCTTCTGTAGTTCAATACCAGTGACGGCTACATCTTGGCGGCGCAGCATGTGTGTGGCAGTGTGGCTATGGTGTGGTCAACCGTGGGAGCGGCATGGTGGTGACCCGACGACGACGGTCAGTGGGTGGCAGGGCGGTTGTGGGCCTGTTATTGGCTGTCATGGCTGCGAAAGCGAATGCGAGCACTGTAGCGAAGCGAGTAAGACGCTAATAGACGCTAATAGACACTTTATCTCAGCGGGGTTACTGCGATGTTAGGTAGGTACCTTAGCTCAGCAACACCGACCAATCAGCAGAGCTGGAAATAAGGTACCTAGGTACCTAGTTCTGAATAATGACGGCACAGCTTGAAAGCTCGACATCTTCACGGCGGGCGACGACTACTACAATAGATTGACAAAATATAGCAGCACCGGGATAACTGTTGCTGCCACGACATGGGAGCCGGATCCTCTAAAGCCGCCCAGGCAGGCGCCCGCAAGTTCCCAACCAGGGCTCCAGGAGCAGCAACACCACCGCGGCCACCTCCCTCTCGACCTCCTCCCTCTCGTCCACCGCAGGCCACATTCTCCAAAGATGAAGGTGTGTTCCTCTACATGCTTTCCCTTGTGACACAGGGTTAACCAAACAGTCTAGCAACCCTCGCCGACGCACCACACCAAGGCACCGCGCCCACCGAATTCATGAACCCGGCCTTCGCCGCCCGCCTGCGCGAGCTGGGCGCCGTCCAGCCCAACCCGGTCTTCTCACACAGCTCCGTCGCCGGGCAGCCGCCGCGCGGTACCAGCAGCAACAGCGAACCAAGTACCCAGTTCCAGTCGCCGCCGCCGCCGAACTGGCCAGCAGCGAGGGACAACGCCACGCTGGGCGTGCTCGAGGCCCGCAGGCGGCTGGAGGAGCAGGCCGAGGCGGAGCTCGAGAACATGGGCCGCGCGACAAGGTCCGACGGGGGACGGGAGCTGCTCGATGTGGGCACCATACGGCGCGTGCTGCTGCTGCGGCGGCAGGGCGTCGGGGAGCGGGAGATCGAGGAGAGGTTTGGTCTCCGGCCCGGGACGGTGCGGAGGTTGGGGCCGCCTGGGACGGTGGAGGCTGTGCAGGTGCAGCTTTCACAGGAGGCATAGAGGTGAAGGTGAGAGAGAGAGAGAGAGAGAGTGATTTGTATATTATGTTTATTCTTGTTTTCAAGAGAGGGTGTACCCTCTGTGTACCTTATACCTCCTTGTAAGACTATAGTACTAGCGGTGGGAAGACCTTGATTACGAAAAGGGAGCACCATGAATAACGAGCAGAAATAACATCCGTTTCTTTCCAGCCAGTTCCCGATCTTGACACCACCTCCATTCTCAATCCACAGCTCAACCAGTCACAAGCCAAGCGAGCAAACCTCCCCGAGAAGCAACAGACCCGTCTACCACGCGCAATGCCCCCCGTCGATCCGCAGATCCGCGCCCGTCATGAAGCTGCTCGCGTCGCTCAGGAGAAACACGGCGGCACCCCGGTACTCGTTCGGGTAGCTGAGGCGGCCGAGCATGTTGGCCCGCGGCCAGTCCGTGCGGCGCTCGGGAAACGCGTCGAACAGCCCCGCCGTCATGGCCGTCACGATGTAGCCCGGCGAGATGGTGTTGACGCGGATGCCGTGCTCGCCCCACTCGGCGGCCAGGTTGCGCGCGAGCTGGAGGACGCCGGCCTTGGACGCGTTGTAGGCGCTGTTACCTCCCAAGTTAGCCAGGCCCCCCCTTTGATCAATCTACGTTTATCAGATGCAGTACGTACGGACAGATCAGCCCCCGGTTCGCCACCGTCCCGCTCATGCTCCCGATCAGCACCAGACTACCCCCGTGCTTCCGCTTGACCATCTGCCGCGCCACCGCCTGCGCCGTCATGAACACGCCCGTGACGTTGACGCCCATCATGCGGTCGCAGTCCTCCTGGCTGTACTCCAGCGCGGGCGTCTCCTGCTGGATACCCGCCGCGGCGATGAGGCCGTCGATGCGTCCGTGGGAGTCTGCGATGGAGGCCACGGCGTCGTTCAGCGCCGCGTTGTCGCGGACGTCGAGGCGGTGGTACACCAGCTTCTTCTCGTTTCCGTTTCCGTTTCCGTTTCCGGCGCCGGCGGAAGGAAAGCGGGCGGCGACCCGGCAAAACTCCGAGTCCGAGTCTGGCTGCGGCAGACGGTCGACGGCGTGCACGGCCGCGGCGCCGGCTTCGAGGAGGGCCTCGCACTGCACGAGCCCGAGGCCGCGGCCGCCGCCGGACACGACGATGACTTTGTCCTTCAGGCTGAACTCGGCGAGGAGCGGCGTGGGCTCAGGCTGTTGCTGGAGCCGGTGGGTGTTGTGGAATCCTCTGGTCGCCGCCGCGATGTGGTGGCGTGGAAGACGGCTCACGAGTCTGGGCGTGTGTGCTGTGCGCGCCGCGCAGCTCAGGAAGGTGGCCATTGGGGTCAGGCTCGAGGCGGAGTACATGTTGGGTACTGGCTAAGGGGTTGTCGTTCTGCGGTTCCTGTCCATAGACGGAGTCTCTTGTAGACAGCAGAGCAGTAGCTGGTCAGCGCGGAATCTGGGGTGTGTGAGCGGATTTGAAGTGTCCTGTCTTAGGGGAGAAGAATTGAGTTGACGGCGAAGAGGTTCACCGTTCCAGAGAGACTTGGTGAGGTTTACGTTCGGGGGTGTTAGTCAGGTCGTGAGCTGAACTGGAAGGAACAACATGAATCAGAGTGAGTAGAGGAAAGAGCACTGACGACTTTATGGTCATGCCTGCCTTTACCAAGCCGGGCAGGTAGACTCAGGCAGGTAGAGGGCAGGTAGACGAGGTAGGTACGGTAGGAACGGGCGTGTAGTCTCATCTGAGGAGCACCTCCCCATCGAAGTGAGGAGCACCTCCATCAATCAACCTTGAACCTGGACTAGCTCGGAACTGGGAAGCTCCAGATTTCCTCTCCTCTTTGTCCAGCTCATCCAAGTCCATCCAAGTACTGGTACCTTGGATGACATAAGAAGCAGAGACGTGCGAGCTCTTGATAGCCCCCAAGATAGGCACCATGCGACATCGTGTCCTCTCAGGGCAACGACGCTGTTGTCTCTCGAGATGAAAGACGCTCGGAAGCCGGTGAAGGTGTCCTCTCCACATCGGTGGGCGGCAGCACACAGTCGTCATACAGCTAGCTGGCCAGAGGAGCAGTATCGCAGTAAGTGGCTCTGACAGAACAGCCGCGATCCAAGGCCGTTCTCGACACATCTGGTCCCCGCACAGTGACGGTAGCAATCTAGACTAAGGAAGACAGGCTAACGATGCCCGGATCTTCGATTCGCACGCATATGGGGACGGGGAATATGGGGAACTGGTCCCAATGATACCCCGCCGGCATACCCCTTTCAGCCAACCGCCGTCCGGAGATAGCAGTGGTCGTCGAGCTCTAGACCCGGGCCACGGCAGACGATAGATATCCTACCAGGTCGGTAGCAAGTAGCATTGGGTAGGTAGCTTTACGAGACAGCGAGCGAAAGAGCGAAAGAGCGAAAGAGCGAAATCATGACCTCCAGGCCATATCTGCAGCGCTATAGCTATGGCTATATGTGGCAATCCAGACGCCAAGAGCCGGACAAGCACACTGTATCGGAGCTCGCCCTCGCCGGGTCCTATCAGGGCAGAGATGCTGTGTGACAGGCCATCCGACTGGCTCGAGCCATGCTGCAATGTTCGCCGGGCTGCTTCCTCTGCCGTTGAACCTGCAGCCACAACGGTCTGCCTCTTGACGCCCGCTCTGTGACCCCTCGCACTCCCATCTTGTACATACTCTTACAATAGTATGTCATTTCCAATGAGCACCGTATGCTCGAACGACCTGGGACTGCAGCCTCAAAGTTCCGCCATTGGCCCGACCGCCGGACCTGTGTCCCCATTGTATGCACTCCACAGCCGGCTCCTCTTGCCGGGCTCAAGTGGCAGCTTATTATCGAGAGAGGGAGTGTGTCAGTGTCACACGGCAGACGCGACCCGGCAACGGTCACTGGATCACATCCCTCGTCTGTCTGTCTGTCTGTCTTGGTGCCGACACAGTACACACACACACTCGGGGTCCGACACTGGCCGCGGTGCCGTCCTGCTGTCAGACCCCAGACGGATGCGTGACTGCGGGCGGCTACGACGTCGGCAGACGCTGCGGGCCTCAACACGGGGCGTAGGAGATGAAAATGACCTCCATATATATGTATGTATGTATATATATATGTATGTCTATATGCTGTGTCACGTCCCCGGCGCGGAAGCCACGCCGGTGTGAGGCTCGCCACGACAGCGGGTGCCATCGTCCTGCGAGCCTCAGACCGGTGGTGCGTCAACCATGGATGACTGGTGTAGCAGAGCCATCACGGTCTTCCCTCCGTCGCTTCAGTATCCCCGCTTCCGCGGCGGGGGGCTCCCACACCCGGTGAGCCCAAAGTGTGGCTCGCAGATTCATAGAGAGACGGACGAGGTCGGAACAGCTGTTACCCGGCCCCCTGGAGACCCGGCTCTAATAGGCAACCCGAGCTACAACGACTGCCACCCCGGGGACGAGAATGGGCGACTGACACTAGATTCTTCTGCTTCTTTTTTTTTTTTTGGGGACAGGATATTGCTGACCACCACAGCCCCCCCTCGCTCGCCTTCCCCTACCTCCCTCGCGTCACGATGATGTCTCGGAAGTCGACCGGGTCGAGCACCGGCTCTCCGCGACCGAACGCGTACACCCCGTACATGACCCCCGCGAACGTGGCCCCCACCGGAGGGGCGACGGTGAGGTGGTGCGCGGGCACGAAGGAGGAGTGGTACAGCTTCCCGGCCCAGATCTTGATGTTGTAGCCCGTCTCGAGACAGCTGACGGACAGCTCGACCTCGCCGTCGTCTGGGCGCTCGGGCTGGGATGAGACCTGCCGGCGGTTAGCATCCCACGGACACGCACAGGGGTTCCTGCTGTCTCTTAAACACACCCCGGGTAGGGAGCTACTCACGTTCATCTCCCCCGGCACGCCCGTCGGCGTCCGCACCATGACGGTCTTGGCGTACCCGGCGTCCGGGTCGGCGGCGGCAGCCAGCCCGACGGTGGCGTAGGAGAACTGGTTCCACCACAGCACGACGCCGGCCTCGTAACCCGGCTTCCGCGGGCTGAAGACCATCTTGACGCGGAACACCTCGCCGGTGTAGGACGTCTGCTTCCGCAAGAGCATGGCCGGGCACTCGGGGCTCGAGAGGTCGTAGCAGTTGCCGTACAGCCGGAGGTACCCCGGGCGTTCGGTCAGGGTGTAGGGCTTCTTGAGCGGTGTGTCTGTCGGTTCCGCGTCAGTTAATCTGTAACTTTCCGGTCGTCTTCTGTGTTTGGATCACAGTCGAGCAGTCCGGCTCCCTTACGTTTCTGATACCATCCGAGCTCCAATTCCGGTCCGCTCAGATCAGCGCGCCAGACCTTCTTCTTCTTCTCCTCCTCACAGTCCTCCCCCACGGGCGGAACACCCTCCCTCCCCCTCGTCAGCAGCCCAATATTCCTCCCCTCATTGAACACAGGCCAGTCATCCACCCAATCAACCCTAACAAGAAACGTCTCCCTCCCCAGCTGCGGCTCCAACCACCTCGCTCCCCTCTCCCCGCCCTGCACCCTCACCGGCCGCACACCCAACATCACGGCCCACCACCGCCCCTCGCCATCCTCAAACACGTCCGCGTGGCCCGTCCGCTGCACCTCCTCGTCGGGGCCGTTGTACCACAGCGGCTTCCCGCCGGGCTGTCCCTCCCACGGCCCCAGCGGGCCCTCGCGCGACCGGAACACCCACTCCTGGTGGCCGGCCTCGGTGCCGCCCTCGGCGGTGAAGAGGTAGTACCACCCGCCGCGGCGGAGGATGTGGCTGCCCTCCGCGATGCCGTGCGGGGAGGACCGCACCACCACGGGCGGGGTCAGGGTGCGGCCTGTCGGCAAGTCGATCTGCGAGACGTGGATGGCGAAGTCCTTTTGCGTCGAGCCGGGGGGCCGGTTGGCCAGTCTCATGGTGGTGGAGAGGTACACCTTTGGCGGGGTCACGGCGTCGTCCCAGAACAGGTCCTGGTCGAACCCGGGGTTGTCGAAGAAGACCGGGTCGCTCCACGTGCTGTCGTCGCGGATGTCGTCGGTCCAGACGTAGAACCCCCTGGGGAAGACGCGCTCGTCGGTCCGCGGGCGGTAGGCGGTGAAGAGCGCGTTGGCGAGGTAGAAGCGCTTCTCGAGGGGCCGGTAGCGCAGGGTGGACGCCCAGGACCCCGCGCCGGGCTCGACGGTGCGGAGGGAGCCCAGCTGGGAGGGGCGGGTGAGGGCGTGCCCGATGAGGGTCCAAGACACGAGGTTGGTGGAGGCGTAGATGGCGCAGCCGGGGAAGAGGTCGAAGGTCGAGGTGCTGAGGTAGAAGGTGGTGGGAGGGGACGAGGCGGAGGTGCCGCGCACGACGCAGATGGTCGGGTCCGGGTTGAAGCCGCGGAGGACCGGGTTGTGGAAGGTGGAGATGCTGTGCTCTCGGGCGTCCTCCGATCCGGTGCCCGGGGAGACCGCCGGCTGTCCTCTCGGGTGAGACGCCATCTGATGGACGCGGCTATGTCTATGAGAGTCTAGTCTACTGTGTATTCACGGAAACGCAATGCAACCTTTGTCATAGGTATAGTCTATAAGGGAGATGTTCTCGGTCGGTGTGCAAGGCCGGACGTCGACCCGGCCGGAAGCAGTGGTAACCTAGTGTCGGCGTCGGCGTCGGGTGGTGATTATCCCATCAATGAGGTCTCGGGCCCGCAGCGCGATCCACTCGAGACGCCAAACTGACGCCATGCTCAATCCTTCCTCATTCCTTCCTTGTCTCTTTTGCTTTTTCCAGTCCGTTCGAGTCCGTCCGAGTCCGAAAGCATCATCAAACCACGAATCCTTCCATGTCCACCCCGCAGTGATTCCCCCTGCAGCGCACATGCAGCACATGCTGCACAGGCTTCTAGACTTCGCCCAAACATCATCCATATCATCCCATAGATACCTAGGTCCCGCTCGTATCCACCCGCTGCGACAAGCCCCGACAGATACGCTAGCAAAGTGCCCCCCTACTAGTAGCCGCGCATCCCATAGAATCCAGCCAGTAGGAGAGACAGGTAGCCCGGGCCCGTGACAGCTCACCAGTTACTTCGTCATCAAAGATTCCTTGTGTAATAGCCTAGGTGGTGAGTGTCGTGTCAGACCCGGCGGTTGGCATGAAGGCAGTGGCCCTCCGGCGGGTTCGTGTTCGGCACGGGAGGATTGGCCGCAGCGGACGACCGAGATGTATCAGCTCCTCTCGGAGGGATGATTTGCACGTCTGGAAGACAACAACTGCAACGGAAGCACGGTAGACCCCCCTGCGCCAGTGCTGCCTCGCCAGTGCTGCCTCGCCAGTGCCGCCGCCCAACGAAGTATCGCCGACGCGCGTCTGGGCGCACGCAGCGCGCAATCTACCTCTCGGTCGCTGCGAACGGGTGGGATGCCGTCCAATTCCGAAGTAAGACGTGACGTGGCCCATATGGCCTTGGAGCTGCTCGGCGCCGCCGACTCGCTCGCGGAGCTCCGTGCTGTGGCGTGGCCCCTCTGCGTCGCCGGTTGTTTGGCCGAGGCCGGCGAGGCACGCGAAGGTGTTTGAGGGCATCCATCCTTGCTCGGGGGCGGGGGTCGCAGCTGCTTGGGGTGGCCTTACGGGAGGTGGACAAGACTGTGGCGGCTGTTTGGGGCCTGGAGCTGACCGGCGATTGGGATATCGCGGCTTTGCCTGGAGGTGCTGGATACGCTAGTGTTTCTGGTTTTGACACACGACTGCGAATATTTCTTGAGACCTGCCCTAACACATACTAAGGTAGTATGGGGAATATACTGCCTACACCAAGAAGAGCCACGGCGGGCAATTCATTTCCTAAACCAGCGACAACCCGACTCGCATCGACACCCCTTGTCCACGCCCTCTATGGCCTTCGCTATCTATTTACCTCTCCACACGCCGACAATCTCCGCCACCGTCATCGTCTTGATGTGCGGAAACGATTCTGTTGAGGCTCCCCTCCTCCGGCAGCAGAAGCATCCCCTTGACAGCATACAGCCCGAACATCGCGATCCTCTTCTGCACCGCCGCCTTGCCCACGACGGGGTACAGGCTCCTGTGCGCAGGCAGCTCCGTCACCTCTCCGCGCTCGAGCTTTCTCCACGCTGTCAAACGCGGGACTTCTCAGGTTGATGGCCGAGATGAAGGTGTGCACGTCGTTGGTCTCTAGAAGACGGGCAACGGCGTCGACCTCGGCATTAGTCGACCTCTGTTTACGGGAGCAGAGTTCTCGTGCGTGTCTGGTGCCTATAGGCGCGACCCTTGAAGGCGCAGGTCAGTCCCTCTTCAGGAACATTGGAGGAGGCAGTGAGCCAAACACACGCGTGCCTTTCGCGAGAGAACGATAACACCACGGTAGCGGGGGTTCTTCTTCAAGTGTTCGACGATGGTTAGGCCAATACGGCCGGTACCGCCGGCGACAGCAACAGTAACCATGTCGAGCAGCAATCGTACAGTGGCTAAGGGGGGGTCTTTCGAGCTTTCGGCCGCCAAAAGGACAACGGTAGGATTGATTCTGGGTAGGTAGGTTCAGAATGACCTTGAGGATTCCTCCAGCTTCTATCAAGTGATCTGAAGCTAAGGTCTTTATAGACGCCGTGCTGGTATTGGGTCTCGTCTCCGGTAGGTGGTGGTGGCTCCTACATAGTATACGCTGGCTCCCGAGTCGGGAAACAAGCGCGCGCTCCCAACCCGAAAAGGGGGTGGAAGAGTCCTGTGCAGCCCCAGACGAAGACCAACAGCACGAGATCTGTCGTCACGTCCAACTCCTCGAGGAAAGCGACCGCGCCAAGTCAAGCGATTTCACCCGTGGTCGGAGATTCCCAGATTCTCCCTGCCTATCCTCAAGACGGGGTTCATACATTTCATGGTTTACGAAGGATCGACTGATACCGAGATGTTCGAAGCCTTTATTGAAAACGCTCTTGCCGTAACTGTGGCAAGTGGCCAGAACCAAAGATCTGTTTTGATTATGGACAATGAATCTTTCTATCACTTAGAGAAGAGACGGCAGATGTGCGACGATGTAGGAGTAGTAGTGAGATTTATTACATCCCCATACTCGCCGGATCTGTCCGCCCGATCGAGAAAGTTCTTTGGCGAACTCAAGACCTATATAAGGCAAGTACGGGAAGAGTATCAGGGCTTAATCAGGGCAGACTTTGGCAGATTTCTTAGAGGAGTGTGTCACTAAAGTAGGTGAACGTAAGGCAAGTGCTCGGGGTCACTTCCGTCGCGCTGGGATCGCGGTTGACGAGCCAGTAGAATGAGGTAGTAATCACTTCCAGTAAGTAGTAGTACGTATGGTCTCTACAATGCAAACATGTACTGGTCCAGCAAAGTCTCGACGGCACCGAACCCATCGTCGTGCTATCTATGCCTTCCATCACTCCCCGCTCGATATAAGACTGAGGGTCGCCATTCTCATAAACCAGTTTCGAGGTCAAACCCCTTCTCCAAAGTCACAGCACAAGCCAGCTCGTATTGCTGCTTTTGGTTCCTGCTTCTTACTTTTCAGTACTCCCTCGACTGCGTCATCTCGCAGCCCTGGTATGGTGAGACGAGACCTACGCGAAGCTGACCGGGTTGATGTCGGAGAGCCCCTGAGTCCCTCCGCTTCCGCCTACGGCTTAGATACTGTTGCGCCTCGGCGTATAACTTCGTCCGGATGTCTTGCGGAGTATCGTCGTGCGAATCCAATCTACGGCCTCGTTGCACGAATTTGATAAGGTTGCTCATGTGATGGGTCAGGAGAGTCTGTAATGCTTGTGCCCGTCTGCGGACTATAGGCATGCCCACGGCGTTATTGCGCCGCCGCAAGTCGCCGCTACGGGCTGCGGCCACATGAAAATACTTGGCGTCTCCAATTCCGACGACATTCATGCTTGGCGCCGACTTGGCGCCGAGAGCCACGTTCCGAGCAGCCGGCCTTGGCCCGGACGTTAGCCTTCAGGCCAGACAGTCACTGGCTGCATAGCAGATGCCAATGTCATAAATCCACCCGACAGAGGCGATCGGATGTCTAGATTCGGTGTTCTCGAGGGTGCGACCCTCATTTTCGCAAGATCGCCACCGACTTATACGCAAAATAGAGTCGACCTTGGCTGACGAGCATCGAGTGACGAGTCATGCCAAGGCGCGAGCGTCTTGGGACAAGCACACGCCCCCATACGCCCAGCAAGCCAAGGGGGACAGAACTTCGCCATGGTTGCACACGTCGCCAGGAGATGCGAATCTTTCGCGTGCGTAGGTATCTCTTAAGACTTAAAGGAGACGCACCTTCCTCTCTCCGTCCGTCACGACTCAGATCTCCGCCAACGTCATCCACATCGCAGTCCCTCGCACAACCAAACGCAATAATCGATATACTCGGATAATATCAGCCGTCGCCAACCATGGGTAAAAGCAATGAACCTGACCTAATGGCCGCCCACACATCAGGGCAATCCAACCAGCCCCTGACCTTACCTGCGCACGCCGTTCCTCACAACCAGCTCGCGGCCGAGCTGGACACCGACCCGCTAACCGGCCTCTCCGCCTCCGAAGCCTCGTCCCGTCTGGCTCACTACGGCCGCAACGAGCTCGGCGAGGCCGAAGGTCCCCAGCCCCTCAAGATCATCGCCGCCCAGGTAGCCAACGCCATGACTCTAGTAAGGCCCCCTTCCCCCCTCCCCGCCCCAGGAACTTTGAGCATTTATGAACAAAAAGACCGAGCTGATTTAGTCGCACTGCAGGTGCTCATCATGGCCATGGCGGTAAGTTTCGGCATTGGGAGCTACATTGAGGGCGGTGTCGTCGCTGCCGTTATTTTGCTCAACGTAGTCGTCGGCTTCTTCCAGGAGTACTCGGCCGAGAAGACGATGGATTCCCTGAGGTCTCTCGGCTCGCCGACCGCCACCGTCGTGAGAGGCGGCGAGGCGACGGTCGTGCCGTCCGGAGAGATCGTGCCCGGCGATCTCGTCGAGGTCAAGACCGGGGACACGGTTCCCGCCGACATCAGGCTCATAGAGACCAGGAACTTCGAGACGGACGAGGCGCTGCTCACGGGCGAGAGCCTGCCCGTCCGGAAGGCGGAGGACGGCACCTTGTTTGCCGAGAACACCGGGCCCGGAGACCGGCTCAACGTGGCGTATAGCGGCTCGACGGTTACCAAGGGCCGGGCAAAGGGCGTCGTCTTCGCGACGGGCTCGTTCACCGAGATCGGCGCCATTGCCGCGGCTCTGCGCGCCAGGGATTCCCGTGTGAGACCTGTCAAGCGCGGGGCAGACGGCAGGGCCCATCCGGCCCGGTACGTGGAGGCGTATACGCTGACGCTGGGCGACTTTGTCGGCCGGTTCCTGGGCGTCAACGTCGGCACGCCGCTGCAGCAGAAGCTGAGCAAGTTGGCCATCTTGCTGTTTGCCGTCGCTGTCGTCTTTGCCGTTGTGGTTCTGGGCGCGAACAAGTTCGACTCGAGGCGCGAGGTCGTCATCTACGCTGTTGCCACGGGACTGTCCATGATCCCCGCCAGCTTGGTCGTCGTGTTGACCATCACTATGGCGGCTGGGACAAAGAGGATGGTGCAGCGCAATGTGATTGTTCGCAACCTCAAGTCTCTCGAGGCATTGGGCGCCGTGACGGACATTTGCAGTGACAAGACCGGCACCCTCACACAGGGCAAGATGGTTGCTCGAGGCGCCTGGATTCCGGGTCTGGGCACGTACACGGTCGAGAACTCGAATGAGGCATCCAACCCGACTGCTGGCGAGATCCGGTTTCACCCGGGCGAACCCACAGACATCAACTTCGGGGGGACAAGGAAAGAGGAGGCCGGCGCTGCTGGCGAGATAGTCGTCGCTCCGGGACAGCTGCTCGAGGACAGCAACAAGACCGGCCGCCTCCAGGCTTTCCTCTCTGTCGCGTCTCTAGCCAACCTGGCCACCGTGTTCGAGAAAGACAGCCAATGGCACGCTCGCGGCGACCCGACCGAGATCGCCATCCAGGTCTTCTCCAGCCGCTTCTCGTGGAACAGACTGGCCCTCACCCAAGGCGACGAGCCCGAGTGGGCCGAGGTGGCCGAATATCCCTTTGACAGCGACGTCAAGCGCATGAGCGTCGTGATGAGGCGCAACGCGACGGGAGAGAAGTTCGCTTTCACCAAGGGCGCCGTCGAGAAGGTCATTGCCGTGTGCACGCGGTACCACAGCAAGGACGGCGAGGGCGAAGCCACCCTTCCGGTGACGGACGAAGTTCGCGAGCAGATCTCGCGCAACATGGAAGTGTTTGCTGGGCTCGGCCTGCGTGTCCTTGCCCTTGCCAGCCGCAAGGTCGACCTGGAGAAGATCACCGAGAACAGCGACGAGCAGCGGGCGGCAGTCGAGCAGGATCTCACATTTTGTGGTCTGATTGGGCTGTATGACCCTCCTCGCCCCGAGTCCGCTCCCGCGGTCCGCGAGTGCCACGAAGCCGGCATCTCTGTGCATATGCTAACCGGCGACCATCCGGAGACCGCGAAGGCGATTGCGAACGAGGTTGGTATCCTGCCCAAGCGGATGGAGCGGGTCAGTCGCCATGTGGCCGAGGCAATGGTTATGACTGCCAGTCAGTTTGATGGCCTGACCGACGACCAAGTCGATGAGCTCCCGGTTCTCCCGCTGGTCATCGCGCGCTGCGCTCCAAGCACCAAGGTCAGGATGATCGAAGCTCTACATAGACGAGGCAAATTCGTCGCCATGGTTAGTGGCCCTCCCAACTAAAACTACCCCCTTCTCTATCCATCCATCACCAAGTACTAACATACCCTCCCCCCCCCTCCCCACAGACCGGCGACGGCGTGAACGACTCGCCCTCCCTCCGCCGCGCCGACGTCGGCATAGCAATGGGCCAGTCGGGCTCAGACGTAGCAAAAGACGCGTCGGACATCGTCCTCACCGACGACAACTTCGCGTCCATCGTGGCCGCCATCGCCGAGGGCCGGCGCATCTTCGACAACATCCAGAAGTTCGTGCTGCACGTGCTGGCCGAGAACGTGGCGCAGGCGGGCACGCTCCTCGTCGGCCTCGCCTTCAAGGACCACACGTCTCTGTCCGTCTTCCCCTTGAGCCCCGTCGAGATCGTCTGGATCATCATGATCACCTCGGGACTGCCGGACATGGGCCTCGGATTCGAGCGCGCCGTGCCGGACATCATGCGCCGCCCGCCGCAAAGCCTCGAGACGGGCATCTTCACGGCCGAGTTCTGCGTCGACACGGTCGTCTACGGCGTCTGGATCGCGGCGCTGTGCCTGGCCAGCTTCGTGCTGCGCGTGTACGCCTGGGCCGGGGCCGGGGCCGGTGCCGGGGCCGGGCCCGGCGGCGAGCTGGGCGAGAACTGCAACGACTCGTACTCTCCGGGCTGCGACACCGTGTTCCGCGCCCGCGCCACCACCTTCGCGTGTCTGACCTGGTTCGCGCTCTTCCTGGCCTGGGAGCTGGTCGACACGCGGCGGTCCTTCTTCCGCATGCAGCCCGACAGCAGCAAGTACTTCAGCCAGTGGATGCTCGACGTGTGGCGGAACAAGTTCCTCTTCTGGGCCGTGCTGCTCGGCTTCGTGACGCTGTTCCCGACGCTGTACATCCCCGTCATCAACCATGCCGTGTTCAAGCACACGGGTATCAGCTGGGAGTGGGGGATCGTCTTTGTCGCTGCTTGCCTGTTCTTCCTCGGCATCGAGGCCTGGAAGTGGGGTAAGCGGGTGTACTTCCGCCGGGCTGCGAAGAAGAGGGTCGGGTCTGCGTGGAAGGATCTTGATGTTGAGCAGAGGGTGTTTGGTGATTATTTGAGCGGTGGCAGCGATGATACTGGTAGTAGCAGTGGCCAAGCTCGTCGTCCCTGGCCATGATTGACTACGGAGGGGCGGGAAGCCCCGGGGTAATGCTGCTGGTTCATGCGTGAGGTGTCGGAGTCGGAGGGTGACAGGCGCGATGGTAGCCGAGGAGCTGTCGAGGACATGCTACTACTGTGTACTGGGTTGAGGCAGGAGGAGCCAATGCTTGGGTAATAAGGTAGGCGCTATGGAGAGTCGGGCAAGTCAAGGAGAGGTGGTGCTGGGGTCGGAGATGGTCCTTCATAGCCATAGTGCTGTCTGTGCGCCTTGTCGTGGTACATAGTACAGACCTTACCTCGCAGTCTGGGCTATCTTACTGTTCTTACTGTTAGTAAAGAGGTTCGAGGTTCTATCTCAACTCTCACTTGGTCCGTTGCCAATTAATTGTATTCGGTCCCCAGAAGGACATCGCCCACGACTGAGCGAAGCATACGAAGTGCCATGCCACTAGGCTGTGCTGTCAGATAATAATTGTCACGGTACAGGGGGTTGAACGCTGGAACAGATCGCAGCAAACCGAACCCTATATTGTGTAATCTAGGTACTGTTGGATGGCTACAAAAGGTAAGGAAAGAAGGCAGAGCGCGTACAGCGGTAGATGCGCTTGTGGAAGTACTATGTACTGCGTAGAGCCTGGCAACGCACAGACCATGGCTTTCCACCCTAACTATTCAGGGTTCTACCATACGCAGTACAGTGTACTATGTACTATGTACAGTACTATGTACAGTACAGTACTATGTTAGGAACACAACCTATCGCACTAACCCCAATTGAGCAGGCTTCAATTTGAACAGTATTGAACATCATCAATTGAATGAAGCCTGCCCTCAATCCACTCAATCCACTGCGCCAGGCTGAACTGAACTGAACTGAACTGAACTGAACTGAACTGAACTGAACTGAACTGAACTGAACTGAACTGAACTGAACTGAACAGAACTGAACTGAACTGCGAGCCCGTAAAAACAATAATATTGTTTGTGGTGGGTCTCGGGGAAACTTGGAAGCTTTCTGGAACGAACTGGGGACTGCAATTTGACCAACGATAGGCAATGGAAGTCTTCCGATCAAAGTCGTACGATCAACCAAACTTTTCCGTGCTTCATACGATGCCAGTCTAGATTTCGGCATCAGTGGGAGGGACATCCATCTCGGCTGGAACTACCGAAATCGACTGTGGGAATTCTAATTTTCTTTTCTTTTCCTTTTTTTACTTTTTTGGTTTTTTTTGGGTGTTGATTATCGTGCCAAGACTCTGGACCTGACGCATAATATACTCTTCGCGCTGCGATCCTAGCTTGACCTTCACGACCCAACAACCTTGACGCGCCTGATACAAGGTATTTCCCTGCGTTCTTCTGCCATTGACCGTCCAATTACGAATGACTGACACAGGACAGGTTAGCTAAGGCTGTTCCAGAAACATCAAGCCACACACCGTTGGACACTAGTCACACCGCTCCGCAACAGATTCAGGCCTAACGCAGACCACGGCGGATCACAGCGGACACAGCGGACACACCGGACACAGCGGAGCACGCGCGGAGCCAATGTGACGGCAGCAGGTGGCCGCCATGTGCTCGCTGGCCCGTTTCAACCCCCCCAACGGTAAGGCTATCTGCTCGCCCTGGGCCAACACGTTGGGGTGCTCTAGTGTGGCATACTATGCCGAGTGGCATGACCTGCGTGTCCACTGCCAGTGGCCAGAGCAATCTACCACCGTTCGATTATGCAGGTCCGTTGTCGTGTCTGGCTTGCCGTCGTGCGGTTGTAGCCGAACATCCGTCCTCGCTACCGCTGCCTAGTGCGTGCAGTTTTGTGCGTGCTTTGTTGCCGATATTGGACATGGCACATTCGCATTGGACAATTCGCATCTCGGTTCCTCGAAGACACGGGTTACATCGGTGGTCACATCTTTCACAAACCCACATGGCACACCCCCATAGCCAAGTTGGACATCATACGAGAGGACCTGCTAGCACGCAAACATGCGAAATAGATACGGGTGCGTCTACCATAGTACAACACGTACTGTGGTGCTAAGACATGGGAATCTCTCGCACGAAATGCCTCGTGCGTAACGGGCTCCGGGACAGGACAGCCTGGTATAAGTGTACCAAGCAAGCCGTTCCTCTCGGGCAAGTGGGCTGTCACCCGCTGTCTGTCTGTTCTTGATGCTTCTCTTCTCTGCTGCTAGCCCCGAGCACCGTTTCTTGCCTACGCATCTCTCCCAAGTCTAGTATTAGCTGGCATCGTCAGGCGTCATGGCGCTCTCCTACCAGCAGGCCAAGATCGTCAAGGCCACCATCCCCCTGCTGCAGGACCGCGGCGAGGAGCTCGCCTCCACCTTCTACCGCACCATGATCACCGACCACCCGGAGCTCAACAACTACTTCAACACGGCCAACCAGAAGAACGGCCGCCAGCCGCGCGCCCTCACCTCCGTCATCCTGCACTTCGCAAAGAACATCTCCGACATCGGCGAGATCATCCCAAAACTCGAGCGCGTGTGCCAGAAGCACTGCTCCCTGGGGATCCAGCCCGAGCACTACGAGGTCGTCGGCAAGTACCTGCTGCAGGCCTTCGCCGTCGTCCTGGGGCCGGGCATCATGACGCCCCAGGTCCACGACGCCTGGACCCGCGCCTACTGGACCCTCGCCCGCATGCTCACGGGCCGCGAGGTCCAGCTGTACCGCGAGTTCGGGCCCTGGACGGGCTACCGCCGGTTCGCCGTCACGCGCAAGGTCCAGGAGTCGGAGGACATCTGGTCCCTGTACCTGAAACCCGCCTCCGACGGCAGCAAGTCCCAGGCGCTGCCCCCCTACATGCCGGGGCAGTACGTCTCCGTCCGCGTGCACGTCCCCGCGCTGGGCTACCTCCAATCACGACAATACGCGCTCAGCGACAGCCCCGGCGCGGGCGACGTCTACCGCATCACGGTGAAGCGCGACCACGGCTCGCGGTACGCCAACTCGGTGTCGGCGTGCTACCTCGACCCGGGCGTGGTGTCGAACCACCTCATCGACGCCGTGTCCGTCGGCGACAGCGTCGACGTGTCCCACCCGGCGGGGGAGTTCTACCTCGACACGCGGCAGAGCAGCAGCGTGCCCCTGGTCCTGATGTCCGCGGGCGTCGGCGTCGCCCCGCTCATGGCCATGCTGAACTCGGTCGCCGAGACGCAGCCGGGCCGCGACGTGAGCTGGATCTATGGCAGCCGGAAGGGCGTGCCGTTCGAGGAACACGTCGAAGACTTAAAACGGAAGCGACTGCCGGGTTTGAGGATAAATGTCTTTACGACCGACCTCGCGGCCGCGACGCTCGCGGGCGTGGAGAGCAAGAAGTACGATTTTCGCGTTGATTTGGCGCAGGTCGACAGGGATGACCTGTTCCTCGGCCACGGCGGGACCGAGTATTATATCTGTGGCCCCGAGCAGTTCATGATGGAGATGAACGACTACCTGCTTGCTGAAGGGGTGCAGCCGGTGCGCATCAAGGTGCAGCTGCTGAGTACTGGTGACTTGGCGTTTCAAAAGTGATGGCGGAGGAAAGGACGGTGGGAAAAAAAAATGTACAGAGGGAAAAGTAAGGCGTCTGGGGTTTCTGTTGGAGGGCTGGAAAAAAAATGTGTATAGAGAGAGCCGTGCAGGTCCATGGCCAAGTAGACGGCTACATATATAGGGAACGGTAAAGCAAAAAGCAAAAGCAAATATCACGACTCAGTTATCTTACGACGGTGTCCAGATTGTTGTATGGGTATCATATTGGTCTTAATAATCCTCTCTCAAGTACAGAGACGTAGCAAGCCGACAGTGGTCTCACGGCTGGAGCGTAACAGCCTGGCCTCAAATCATCCTTCTTCCAAAACTCAGATTGCAGGAGTGCGCACATCACTGCGTACAGAAACCCTTGCCCTCTTCTTCCTGCCCCAGTAACCCCAACCCGACCTCTGCTCATCTCCAGATGTCCGGACGCCGCAGCACCGGGCACTAATGCCCCCGTCCCCGGAAACCACCACCCCCCCTCTTCCCCCTCCACCCTCCCCTGCCCCCGCGGCCACCCCCAAACCCGCCCCGTCCCCCATCCCTAAACCCCTCCCGCTCCTCCCGCTCCCTCTGCCGTTCCCGCATCTCCTCCTCCTTCGCCCTCTTCATCTCCTCCTCCTCCTCCCTCGTCTTCTCCACCCTGGCCCTCGGCCTCTCCAAGTCCTTATCAGCAACCCACTTCGGATGCGCCCCCTCCTTACACACCTTCCTCCCCTCCGGACAGAACCCGGCCAGGTAGCACGGACATATCGCCGGCCTAAACACATGCTTCTTCGCGCAGCGGGGTCCGAGCGGGCAGAACCCGCGCTCGTACAGCGGGCAGGGAGGTATCCGGCTGTCCGGGTCGACGTGTAGATACAAACACTCGTCGCCGTTGGAGCAGTACCCGTTGCGCAGGAAGAAGTTGCACTCGGGCATCTTGCGCAGGTTGTACTCGTGCAGGAACTCGCAGCCGTCGCCCTTCTTGCAGAGCCCCCGCAGCCAGTGCTTGCAGACTAGGGAGCCGAAGGGAGGGGCGCCTCCGCCGCCAGAGGAGGATTGGTGGGGGGGCGCGGAGGAGACGTGGCGCTCCGGACAGCGGGTTTTGAGCGGGCATTGGCCGGTTGTCGCGAAGGAGCGGCAGATGGGTCGGTCGGCGGGCAGGGAGTGCTGGTGGGTTTTTTGGAGGAAGGGAGTGAAGGTGAAGGTGTAGTTGTGTGGGTGCGTCGCGGAGAGGAGCTGTTGCGCCAGCTGGTGGGCTTGGTTGGAGGCGGTGGTGGCCATGGTGGTGTACTGTGTCGTGGTGATGGCTCGACTGGCGAGGTTGTGTCTGGTTGCGTGTCGGTGTATATGTTTAGGTCCATGCACTGGTTTGCGAGTCTGTTTGCTAAGGAACTCGAAGCTGTATATGTATTCTTGCTGATAGTAGTAGCAGTTGTGCTCGGTGCTTGGCGGGTGGTTGATGGAAAGATTTATGATCGTTGAAAAGAACGAAGTTGAGGTCACCGAGCAGGTGAGTGGAATGTGGTGGATTCACCGAGAAGCTCTCGGTGTGCAGCCAATCACGGCTCGCCTGGTCTTGCCTCGGCTTACGGTGAGCTCCCCGCATGTTGGAGCTTAGCGGTACGTAACAGGGCGCCGCGTTAAAGCGTGTAAGCCGGCTCATCGATCCAATCCAGCTTGTTCTTTCCCTAGAACCTCCTTCCTAAAGTTCGTATCTGTTCTACTGTACTTGCCTTGTACTTTGTGATTTCCCAAGGTGTCTTGCTCTACTTAATCTCAAGATAAGCAAATACTGTACATATTACCGTCAAGATGAGAGGCATCCAGATCAGCCAATATGTCAAGGTAAGCTCGCTCATCCTCCTTCCTACATCTCACCTTCACCACTCTGACCCGTACCAGGGCCCCCACGAGCTCAAAGTCACAGACCTCCCGGACCCCGTCCCCGGTCCAGACGACTACCTAGTCGAGGTCCACGCCGCCGCCACCAACTTCTTCGACATCCTCCAGATCCAGGGCAAGTACCAGAACCAGCCGCCCTTCCCCTGGATCTCGGGCGCCGAGTTCGCGGGCGTGGTCCTCGCCACTCCCTCCGGGCTCGCCAACCCCAAGTTCCCCGTCGGGTCCAGGGTCTTCGGCGCCACCCAGGGCGCCTACGCCACCAAGCTGCTGGCCAGGGAGGCCGGCATGCTGCCCGTGCCTCGGGGGTGGTCGTTCGACGAGGCGGCCGGCCTGTTCGTCACGGCGCCCACGAGCTACGGCGCCCTGGTGGTGAGGGCGGGCATCAAGCAGGGGGACTACGTGCTCGTCCACGCCGCGGCTGGGGGTGTGGGGTTGGCTGCCGTGCAGGTGGCCAAGGCCTTCGGCGCGACGGTGATCGCGACGGCCGGCACCAAGCGCAAGCTCGAGGTCGCCAAGTCCTTCGGCGCGGACCACGTCGTCGACTACAGGGACAACAGCTGGCCCGAGCAGGTCAAGAAGCTCACCCCCAAGGGCAGGGGTGTCGACATCGTGTACGACCCCGTCGGCCTGGTGGACAAGAGCACCAAGTGCATCGCCTGGAACGGCCGGATCCTGATCGTCGGGTTCGCGGCGGGCAGCATCGAGAAGGTGGCCATGAACAAGGTGCTGCTCAAGAATATCAGTCTGGTCGGCATCCACTGGGGGCGGTACTCCGTGAGCGAGCGGGAGACCGAGGTTGCGGTCTGGGAGGGCATCATGAAGCTTGTGGCCGAGGGCAAGTTCAGGGGCACCGTGTTCACGGACAAGGAGTTTGTCGGGCTGGAGAGCATCCCCGCTGCGCTGGAGGCGCTCGGGAGCCGGGGCACGTGGGGCAAGGTGGTCGTCAAGATACCGCAGGGAGGCCCGAAACTGTGACGGTAATAGAGACCGTGGTCTAGATGAGATATGCTTGTGTGATTGATATATAACCTTGCACAGCATTGTGTGTGCGGGTACCAACTTATTTGAAGCTATAAAGCGAAGCCAAGATAGTCAAAAATGTAAATACCATACAATCACAGCTGCCAAGCCGCCATCCGAAACCCATGATCTCCCATCACCATCTCTCTCATTCTCCAACTTTGACGGCTGCCATCATCTAGTCGCGGACCCGAGCAGGACAGCCTGAAACACCTGGCCCTCTATCTGATCGCCGCCTCCTCACACGCCTTGGCTGTCCAGAACGCAGTCTATTCACAGTAACATTTGACTTGGCAGTTACACGATGCACTCGGGGCATGATCCCGGCGACACATCCGATATCTTCTTCCTCTGTCGCTTATAACCTCTAACGAGACACATTCTCTCTTCTCGTGTCTTTCCCTGACCACTCTTCCAATCTTACTTTGTCAATTTCCATCGAGCCTTTCGTTCAACACCAGCCTTCTCGATCACACATATCATCTTTTAATCCCAAGTGCCAGGCGCACACCTACCTCACCATGCTCGCCCGCCTCCTCGCCATCGCAGCCGCAGCGGCCACGCTCGCGACCCTCGCCGCCGCGATCCCGCTCAACGTCAACCTGGGCGCCTACTCGCCCGCCCTAGTCGTCGGTGACGGGGCCATCAGCTTCGAGAAGAAGTGAGCTGAGCGCGGGGGTCAACCAATTGTGAGTGCCGCTGCCAGGTTCGTAGGTTACGCAGAGGTGATGGTGGCTGACGGGGCTGCATATCCAGCCCAAACAAGCATGGCGAACCAATTTCCCTTCACTGCATTTTTACCCTCGCGCGCGACGTCGAGTCCGGATTCTGTACTACCTCGGGAGGGGGGGGGGGAGGGCGAGGGAGGGCGAGGGTGGTACACAAGGCTGACAAGGAATGCCGAACCGGTGTGCCTACCGGGACTCGGGGCTCGGAACTCGTCTTTCACTGCTTTTTTTCCACCACCGCAAAGGCCATTGAGCCCAGCCAATACAAATCGAAGCTCGCCCTCATCATCAGACTGCAGATACACCCACCACAGAAATACACCAAATTCTCTTGTTACGCGGACACAGATAGAAGTCTCCGAGCCCTCATAGAGCAGGATTATCAAAATGTTCAAGATAGCAATACAGCACATATTTGCATCTAAGACCATACGTCTGAAAATCGGCAGCAAACTTGTGCCAGAGGGTATCATTATTCTTTCATCGTGACCGTCCGAACCGCACCACAACACAGCGACAACTACGTGCACTACTGTCTCGAGATGGCCGCCCCAGCAAGCCGACCACTCCTCCGCTTCTTCGGCGGCGGGCTCGGCTCCTTGACCTCTTCCTCGGCGCTCTCCTCCGCCTTCGCGTCGCCGTCTTCTTGCTCTTCCTCGTCCTCATCTTCATCATCCGACCCACCAAGCGATATCCTGTCCTCCGCCTCGTCACCCTCCTCTTCGACATCCACCTTGGCGCCCCCCTCCGTCTCGCCCTCCGTCTCGAACCCGCTGAACTCGTCACCCTCTGCCTCGCCGTCCTCCGACTCCTCGTCATCGCTGACAACGACCGAATCGTCCGCAAACGACGCGTCACCTACAGTGTCCGTCTCGCCCTCGCCCTCCTCCCGCTTCCGCTTGAGCGGCATCTCGCCCAGCCTCCCCTCCCTCCCCTCCTTCACTTTACCCTCCGTGCTCTCGATCTTGGGCGGCGCCGTGAACCACGGTATCTTCCCCCGCATGAAGTCGTTGAGCACCATCTTAGCCACGCCGTCGAGGTCCGGCTCCCCCGCCTTCAGCAGCCTACCCCCCTTGCGGGCAAGCAGCTCGAGGAACTGCACGTGCGTGTCCCAACCCGTGAGCTCGTACGTCCGCTCGACGTGGTGCTTCTTGCACTTGCGCAGCACGGCGGGGATGTACTGCTCCGGGTTCTCGACGTTCTCCATGCGCACCACGCCGCGCAGCAGGATGTCCTCCTGCGTGTCGTTCTGGTTTGGCGGGACGATGCCGGGACAGTCGATCAGGTAGATGCGCTTCATGAGCGTGATGTACTGCCACACCTTGGTCTCGCCGGGGATGGGCGCCACGGTGCACACCTTCTTGCCCCGCAGCGTGTTGATGATGGAGCTCTTGCCCGTGTTGGGGTAGCCGATCAGCCCGACCGAGATCTGCTTCCGGTCCTTGTGGAGGATGGAGAACTGCCGCAGCAGCTGGATGAGGCTGCCGCGGCCGAACGAGTTCTTGATGTTGGCCTTGAAGGCGCATGTCGGGTATTCTTTTTGGAGCGTGCGCACCCAGTTTGCCTGGTTTATCGCGTTAGCCTCAAGCCTCCAAATTTTCCACTGCGGTGTGGAAACCTTGCGATTGGATAACAGGTCGAACAAGAGGAAAAAAAAAAAAAAAGGAAACAAGAATGTATGAGACATTACTAAGAAGACGACCACGATGCCCACCCAGTTGTGTGGGTGGCTGTCTTCAACTCTAATGGAACACGTCCGGTTCCCATGACGGCCGCCAAGACGGAGACCGTCCACCCTCGATCCGGAGACCAAAGGGCGCGGGAGGTGGATATTGATCTCCCAACGATGTAACGGATGCATCCCACAGTAGATGACCCTCCGGAGAGAGAACTGGAGTACCCTGACTAAACCATTGGGAACGCGCTGATCGCGAGCGGGAACATGACGATGGGGAAAGAAAGAAAGAAAGAAAGAAGGACCAGGTGTAAAAACTCACTGCTACGCTTGTGGGCACCAGGTCTGTCTTGTTGATGACAAAGACTAGGTGCTTGTGCGGTGCCTCTTCGCGGAGGTATTTCTCAACGCTCCTACACCTGGTGCCGAGCGGATCTCTGGCGTCGAGGACATGGAGGATAACGTCTGCGCAAGGTTAGCATTAGCAAAAGGGTCATGGTGGGGAAGGGCGTGCGTGGCGCGGGTCCTTACCAGACGAGTCGATGACCTTGTACAGCTCGTTCCAGATACGCTTGCTCTGGCCCTTGTTGAAGATGGGCTCCTTGGCCGTGGGCAGCGCGTACTCGGCGTCCGCGAGCACTGCCTCGGCACCGTCCGCGCCGACGCCCGACTGGCCGCTCAGGAACTTGATCTGCTCCAGGCGCTCGAGGTGCTGCTCCAGGCCCTTGTCGGCGTCCTGCGCCAGGTCGTCGATCGTGGTCGAGCTGAGCTTGACCCGCTTGCGCTGCTTCTTGGGGCCGAACACCTCGGCGAAGGGCTGGCTCTCGACCGTCATCTTGGCCTGGTGCTGCTTCAGGCCGTTGACGCTGTCCTGGCCGTCGCGGATGAGCGACATGGGCAGCTTGTTGCTCTTGAGCAGCACCTGGTACGGGTCCTTGTCCTTCTCGGCGATGGCCTCGCGGAACGACTTGAGCGTGTCCTGCGAGATGACGCGGGTGTTGGTGAACCACTTGCGGTTCGGCTCGATCACGGCCGTGGGGATGTCCCGGGACTGGTACGAGGCCGCCTGTGTGATCTTTCCGTCGGCGTTGCGCTGCGCCCGGCCGCCCTTGTACATGTTGAGCCTCTTGAGCTTCTCGGGGCCCCTGTTGCAGTGTCAGTCTCCTGTTGCTTGCCAGTGTGTCGAACAGTTCCATCCACAGTCCGAGCCACTCACCGGTAGAAGTTTTCGCCCTTCACCTTGACATTCTGCATGCCGTCCCCCGTCTTGCCCTGCCGGACAAGACGGCTCTTTTCTTTCTTTCCTGTACCCATTGTGTCGTTCGGGCCTCCCAGAGATGTTGTCTAGAGGAGTGCAGATGGGAGAGTCTGCTGGAAAGAGGCTGGAAAAGGGTATGAATTAGAATAGAAGTGAGGTATGTATTGGAAGTACGCAGTACCCGAGTTTTTCCAGTGGGGTTACAGTTGAAAAGCTCTGAAAATTCCCAGCCCCCGTCTCCAAAACTTTTGGTCGGCGGAACGGACCCAAAACGCACCGACGTCCGGCAGCGGACAAACGTGGAGCCGGGCCAAATAATTCTCAATTGGCCGTGGACTTCCAGCTTGACCTCTGAAGCTCAACGAACGGGACCATCACCGCCGTCAACCTTAGCGGTCCTTGGTAGACAGTCACGGCTTCACCCCCGTCAAGATGCCGCCTCCAATACCCCGGCCGTCACTGAGCGGCCTCGCCAGCCGTCGCACCTCGGCCTGCACCCCATCGAGGACGGCAAGCTGCACCACCACCACCACCCTCCGGAGCTGCCTCACCTTCAGCACCACCTCCTCCGCCGCCCGGCCCCAACCTCCCCAGTCCTCCTCCTCATCCTCCTCATCCCGCATTCCCCCGGAGTCGCCGCGATACATCTCCGTCCCCGAGCCCCCGCAAGCGACCCTCGTCCGCCGCCCGCCCATCCGCGGCCACCTGCCCGTGCCCCGGGAGATCTTCCCCCGCAAGACGGGCGACCGCAAGCTCGCGCCCGACTACGTGATGCGCGCCACCCCCCTGTCGGCAGCCGAGGAGTCCGGCGCCCCGCCCCGCAACGACCTCGACGCCTGGCGCCGCCGCATGGCCCACAGCCGCCGCTCGGCCCTCTCGCAGGGCCTCCGGGGCCTGTACGACCGCAAGACGTCCTCGGACGACTTCGCCCGCCGCAAGACGCGCGAGAAGGGGCTGGCCCACCGCCTCGCGGCCTCGGCGCCCGACCGCGCCGACGACGTGCTCACCCGCCCCTCCGTGCTGGCCGCCGTGGCCACCCAGCTGTCCGTCCGCACCGACGACCCGAGCCGCTTCAAGGTCGCCCGCGTCAGCGCCCGACGCACGGCCAAGCTCGCCGCCGCGCGCGCCGAGGCCCGCGCCGACGCGCTGTCGGAGCTGTACATCGCGGCCAAGGATTTCATTGTTGACGAGGCCGAGCTGGCGCGCAAGGTGGACGAGCTGTTCGACGAGAACTACTTTGCTACCAAGGGCGTGTCGGACGCGCTGAGCATCTGGGACACGGACGGCCCGCCCATCAAGACCAACGCCATGATCGACCAGCAGGGTTTTGGCAGGGATAATCCTGCGAACCTGGGGTACGAGATGTACCAGCCCGACACGACAAGGACGGCGCGGAAGCAGAAGCTAATTGCTGAGGAGCTGACTGGGGGGAAGCTGTGATGCAGCTGCTTGCTGTGGAAATGACCAATCACCAGGGGCTGTGAAAGCTGAGAACGGGGTTGTAAATTGTATAACTTGGTGTTGGGGTGGTGGCAGAATTGTACAGTATTGAAGATGCGGCTGAGTGAGGATCTGGAGAACATCACTCTTGACCTGGAGAATACTCTTGACTTAAAGAACAAAAAACTCTTGCTTCCTTTGTGATCACGTCTATGAACTATTCACCGGTACCATGTGAAAGATACTCCCTCCGCTGTTGAGAAACTCGAACCCAAGAGCCATGCCTCAGGCAAGGAGATCATCGTGTTTGTGAAAATAAAAAAAGTGATACTTGGAGCTACCAAGCTTATCCAGCACAAGATTAAATATCTCCAGTGTTTACCGAGGAACAGTGTGTACATATTATATATATATATATATACTCTCCATATGCCATCCAGAGTCGTGATGTCTATACAAGAGGAGAATCTATCCCACAACGCCCTCACAATCCACGATGCACCATGGCAAAAAGTCACACACATATACCTCAATGCTCCCAACTACACCTCCCTCCAAATCTCCGCACCACCAGGCAAATCCCCCACCGGCACGCTCACAAAGTCCCCCCAACCACCCGCACTGCGGCCCCCCGGCCCAGGCCGCGGCGGCGGCGTATCATCCCCCGCACCCCCACTACTACTCCCACTCGACCACCCAGTCTCGGCAGCATCGAGGTCCACCACCCTCCTCACCCCCATCATCCACTCCACCAGTCCCCTCGGAGCCCACCGCCCCACGAAGCCGTACACGCCCGCGCCCAGCCCGACGCGCACCACGGCCCGCGCGTCGCTGCCGTCCACCACGTCGAAGACGGCGTTGTGCAGCGACCGCAGGCTGGATCCCCTGATACCCCGGATGCGGCCGGCCGCGATGGCGGACGCCGAGTGCGAGACGTAGTTGCGCCCGTAGGCGCGGCGCGCGGGCTCCGGCCAGCCGAGCGTCTCGGCGTTCTCGGCCGCGGCGGTGAGGAGGCCCTGCTGGTAGTGGCCACCACCACCACCACCACTGCTTGGAGCGCGCTGCTGCTGGCCCTTGGTATTGTCCGGCACGAAGCCCTGGAAGTCGATGGTGCCGAGCTGCATGTGCGTGACGGGGATGGACAGCGGGCGGAGCTCGGCGGCCAGCACCTCGGTGAAGGCGGCGAGGGCGGAGCACACCGTGGCCTCGGGGGCGTGGAAGGGCGGGTTGATGGAGGAGATGATGGACGGCGTGAACACGAGCACCTTGGGGGGCGTCTTGTCAGAGCCCCCCAGACGGGCGGTGAGGAGCGGGAGGAAGGCCTGGATCGTCAGGATCGGGTGGAGGAGGTGCGTGTTGAACAGGTCCGCGAAGCTGGACGGCGGGATCGTGGCGATCGGGGAGGTCTGGTACGCGAGCGACGGGATGAGCAGCACGGCTTTCAGCGTCAGGTGGTGGTGCTTCGCGCCCGGGACGGGGGCGTGCCGGTCTTGCAGGTAGTGGGCGAAGCGCTCTATCGAGGCGCCGGCGCTGGGTGGCTTGGGGGATCGTTAGTTGGGACAATAAGTGGAAGGGGGGGAAAAAGAAGGGGGATGCATACGTCGGTAATGTCGATGGTGAGCGGCCGTGTGTCGGGCCGGGCGAGGTTCTGCACCATCATCTCGTCCTCGATGGTGTTGCAGACGACGAAGACGACGAAGCCCTTCCGCTCGAGGTCGAGCGAGAGCGACCGCGTCAGGGGCTGCGTCGGCGAGCCGGCGAGGACCACCACCTCCAGCCGGCCGCCGCTGCGTGCCCGCTTGGCGCGCCGCGTCTTGCGGCAGTACCTGCTACTCCTGTACGTGCGGTACACGACGACGCCTGTGGTGAGGACCATGACGCCGGTCAGGATCTTGTGTCTCGACACCCAGTCCTGGACCTTCTCGTACGCGGACGACGGCAGGGCGATCAGCTTGGGCGGCTCGGGCGGAGGTGGCCGCGGCCGCAGGGACTCGGGCACCCATGGGGCTCTCGCGAGGGTGTCTTTTAGGAGGTCTGCGGCCTTGTCGACCTGCTTGTCGATGTAGTCGGCCACATCGCCGGAGTAGCGCTTGATGTCGGTGGGGATGGAGGAGAGCTAGGGTAGGTATCGTGGTCATCCGGTTAGAAGGTAGCTCCAGAGTTGAGGTGCGTCATGGCAGTGCTCGAGGGCGGACATGTTGTACTCACGACGTCCAGAAAGGCTTGATCGTCGGCCGACATGTTGGATCGGAAGAGGGATCAGAACTGGGGACCTATGTTGACTATTTGCCGGATGATGATGCCAAAGTACTAGGTATGCAGTAGACTTATGGCAGGTCGAGATGGTTGATGGCACTGACAAAGCGAATGGCACATGACAGAAAACTGAGGTTCATTATCATTTATCACCGAACTTATCAGGGTTATCGGAGCTCCACCGTTTCCGCCCCTTGTACTCTGCATCCTCTTATCCGATTGGCTACCGTTTCTGGGGTATTCAAAGGTACCTGGGTACGTAGTTATCTGAGCTTAGGGTTAGGGTTGATTTGTCTATCCAAGGAGATACATCTCACCTCACGCTCCTCATCGTGACCATCTCTCACGATAAGCACCATATTTCTTTCATCTTTTCTTTCCTTATTCGAGACTCAAATTCCCATACAGGGCACCTCCACTCAAACCCTCCTAGCCAACACCCTCAACCTCACATACCCAAACACATACCCACCCCCGGGCTTAGCACACACAACCTCCGCCACCTCAACCACCTCCCGAATACACTCCTCCCTCTCCCCCTCCGGCAGCGCCTCAAAGAACCCCTTCCCCATCAACCGAATCCACCCATCCACGCCGCCCTCGTCCGCCTCCGTAGGCCTCCACTCCCTCTCAACCCTCTCCACCTTCCACCCCCCGACCCTCCGTTCCAGCACATCCACCACCCACCCCTCATCCGGAAAGAACCACGGATCCGCCTCGCGCGCGCGCGCAAGCCCGACCCGCCGCCCCACGGCACCCAGTAACGCGCACCGCAGCTCGGCCACGTTGCCCAGCCCGCCCATCTCGAAGGCGAAGGTGCCGCCGGGCGACACGAGCGCGGCCCCGACGCCGGCGAAGAAGGCCTCGCGGGAGGCCTCGGGACGCAGGATCCAGTGCAGAGCGGCGTTGGAGAAGGCTTTGGTGTAGGGCCAGGAGGGGGGACGGTTGGGCAGGGCGGTTGCGTCTAGGACTGTTTTTTTTTTCTTCTTGTTAGCGGAGTTGCGGGAGACTGTAAGCTGGACTCGTCTCGTCTCGTTCCCCTTCTCAGTTCTCACATGTACATGTAACCGCGGCAGTTAATCCGCGGCAGAGTAAAACGAGACGTCCGGACATACCTTCGAAAGTAGCGACATCGTGTAGCCCCCTATCCGCGGCCGCTTTCCGCGCGGCGGCGATCATGGAAGGCGAGCTGTCGATGCCGTGTACCAACCCCCCCTCGGAGACGGCGCGGGCGATGTCGAGGCTGAGGACGCCGTCTGTGCCGTGTCTTGTTAGACCGAGACGTCACGATGTTCCCTGGGTCAGAGTGGATGAGTGGGTGCATGAACCTACCGCCGCACCCGATATCGAGGATGTGGTCGCCCTTCTGCGGATCGAGCCACTGCACTATCTTTGTGGCGAGCTTGGGCACGAAGGACGCCGAGCGTTGGTAGGCCTGACCGGGTAGCAGGGAGGTGTCAGAGGTCGGTCGAGTCTGGAGGGGAAAGGGGAATAGGTAGGACTCACCTCGGACGACCAGTTGTCTTTCTTTTCAGTCGCCATTTTCCGGAGATGATGTTCTATTCGCGTGTCTTCAGAAGATCAATACGTAGAGTGTCACATCTGGTGTTGGAAGTATTGTATCTTGACAGAGCCATGGAAGGTACTTATACTTTGACGACTCCTTCGAGTATCCGACTTACACGCCGCCTTTACCCCACAATGGACACAAGCCATTGAGGCCGACTTCGGCGCCTCCTTCACAACGCTCAGGACCTTGGACATCAGATATCTTGACCATGTATGCACCTGTCCACGAATGGCAGGGAATGGCCACCAGACGTGTGTCAATTTCCTGGGGTGTTGGCATAGGCTTCCGTTGTCGCTTCGCCTGCGAAGGTTGATATGCGTACCACACCAATCATGGGAGGAACATCGGACGCCGTCCCAACGAACGGCGGTGGTAACTTTCTGCGAGTGACAGTTCAGCATATCCATCACAAATGTTTCTCGCTCGTAGAAAAGCCTCTACGCGTCTTCACTCGAGAGAATATGAACGGAAACGGAGGCTGCCATTGGACCTGCGACCGCAAGTTCAACGTGACCACTGAGCATAGTGGTGCCACCAAGGTAGTGCCCAAAAACGACATCACATCTGCGGCAGACTGAGACATCTGCGATGAGTGCGACTCGCCGAATCAAGGTAGCACCCCTAGGTTGGACGGATTTCATTTCCGAGGCGGCCAGCAGCACTGCTGTCCAGTTCTTCCCCTCGTACGAGTCTTCGTGATATCTCTACATCCCCCCTCGGCCGCGTGTTTCCTGCCGAGCCATCTGTCCCATGACACCGTGTCCACCCGCAACGCCAGTCGTTTATCAAACCAGAACAACACTATTGTACAGTACCCGAAACCAGCATCATCCACGGGCGGGCCTCTATTGCAATATGACGCTCCGCTTGTCCATAACGTTGATGAGGGTGTACTCGGCCATGTTCGGGTCCTTGTCGCCGTTGGCGTTCATCGTGACGGCGATGAGGTTGGGCTCCGTCCACGCGGGCCGGAGACCACGCACCTCGAGGCGCTCCCACCACTGCAGGTACGCCTTGGAGTCGATCCGGCCCTTGAACAGGTGGATCTCGATCATGAGCTGGCCGATGGGCAGCTCGTAGCCCTGCGAGGCCGGGAAGTCGTCGCTGAGGCCGTCCATGGCCTCGAACTCGGCGAACTCGATGTCCATTTTCAGGATGTCGCTGCGCATCCCTCGAGTTAGCAATTCTTGGCTCCTACGTGGTCGATAAGAGACGTATAGAACGTGTCTTGTAGACTGGTTGGGCCCAACACTGATGGAAGAGGTGGCACTTACATGTAGTCGTGCCCGTTCATCTTCATCAGGTCCGCGATGCTGTAGAACGGCGGGTCGCGGCTCTTGTCCGTCTTGCCCGCGATGCCGACCTGCATGAACTTTGCGCGCGCGCGGTTGGACGACTCGAGCTGCTCGCCAAAGTCGACGACGGAGAAGTCGTAGGCCCAGACCTCGCAGTCGGTGCGCGAGAGCATCTCGTTCTCGAACGACGACTCGTCGCGCACGCCAAAGCTGTAGATGACGCACGGCCTGACCTTGGACGAGGCCACGAACTTGGACATGCCGCACACCCACTTGCCGCCGTCGCCCATGCGGCCGATGCGCTCCATCTCGTGCGGGCAGCCGTACGACGCGGGAGTGAAGTCCCACGCCGTGTACGGCGTCGTGAAGTACTCGTCTGCCGTGTGGGCGGCATACCTAGGAGGGGGGGGGGGTTGACTGGTCAACTTGCACGTTCGATCACGAGACAAGAAGTGTGACGTTCGGAAAGTGTGTGTGTTGAGGAGTGTGATGGGAGAGAGCAAGGCGGGCTTACAAGGGCATCTTGTCGACCGTGCCCCAGTCCTTGGCAATAAGTTCGTGACGCTGCTTGACCGTCTTCTGCCACGACGCTTCAGCTAGCCTCATGTACTCCTTTAGGGAAGCTCTCTGTCCGGAGGACCCGGTTACACCCTGGACGGTGGTGCTGACCCAGTCCTTGGACGTAGAGCCGAGTTCCGTGGAGTGGAAGACGGCGACGAAGAACAGGATGCCGGCGGCCAGCCAGAGCATCTGCGTCACCCGCTTGGGGTTGCTGAAGAGGGAGCTATTCATGATGGCGGAAAAACTACTGCAAGATCTACTGCAAGATCATGAAGCAACGAGAGTGGGCTAAGGCTGTGGCCTCGAAAAAGAACGGGCGATATAAGATGCTGTTGAAGCCTCTATCAGACCACAAGCAGGACGGGACTGACGGGACGCCAGAAAGGTAGAACCAGCGGAACACGAGGTGGGAAAGGAAGGGTATATCAGATGAGACGGGGGCGCAGGTACATTGAGGAAGCGGCGGTGGATATCCATTTTGTACGGCTGAGAGTGAGACAGACAATCATTCCACCGATAGGAAGAGGGCTGACAGCACAGCAGCGATGCCCCTTGACTCTCTGGTGTACCTTATTACTGCCTTACAACTTCCATGGCAGCCAGTAGCCAAGCAGGCCAAGCAATGAATGCATGGTACGCAGCAAGTACCGTACGAGCTTGCCCTGGCTTGGTACAAGTCTCGAGAGGGGGTCTGGGGAATATCCCAGATTCCCAGGGGTGGTCAGGGAGGTGCAGTCTGTGTTGTGGAGATAAGATTGACAGTCTACCCCCAGTCCAGTGTTAGCTCGGGTGTCTACTATGCTATGATTCGGTATCCCTTCCGAGGTTCAGTGGCGCACTGGTAGATCATGGGTAGGGATCACTGGGATCGTGTCTAGCAGGAATGCCGACGGCCCCAACGCCCCAAACAGCCCCCCTTTTCAATCAAGATCGGCGGAGAGGGATGAGCTTATCCCGCTCCTGACGCGAGACAGCGCGACGCGACGAGAGGGCAGAGACAAGACAGACTCAATGGTATCTCTCTGGAAGGCATGAGTAACTTGCACTCGTACGTGCATCCTGATGATTTGACAGCTCCAAGTGCAGCGTAGCATCCGCAAGCGTCTCTCGCACAGCCAGACTCGTTGTGGACGATACGCGGCTGCCGGCCGTGTCGATTGGTTCGATCCTTGGCAAGACCCAGCAGCACCCTGGAATTTGGTCGAGGTGTGGTGTGACGGGACACCCATCAAGCGGAGTTGCACCTATCGCAGGACGAGAGGTCGGTACCTTGGCAGGCTCAGGTTCGTATTCCCAGCAACCTCAATGCAAGCCAGCTGCGGCCTTGGAAACGGTGTGTGCTACAGTGCGTACGTACCGTAGATGTGTAATTTGATGTTTGGCACCTTATTTCCCTCCCTCTCCGGCATATATTTGGGCCATTGTCGCCACGTCTTCGCAGCCGTTGGTAGATTGAAGGGCGAAGAGAACGAAGCCATTCCAGGAATTGATGACAATGTGATGGAAGCAAGGGCAGGCAGGTGCGGCCTTCCGTGAAGGTACTGCCCCCTGGTAACTTTTGCACAAGCGTTTTCAAACTTTATTCTGAGCTTAAAGATAAGGAAGGCACGGGGTACGAACTTGGGTGGCCCCTGCCTCGGTACCTTCCCTTCGGGTCAGACGGGCATCAAAAACCACCAGGATCCATTTACAGTCAGCATGTTTTGGGCAGTTTGTTTGCCTTCATTCCTCGGGCCGACAAGTTCCAATCATGACATGACACTGCCCCAGGTGTTTGGGTCACGTCTTGTCGTGGGTAGAGAAAGACATCAGGTCTGTACTATGGTAAAGCTACCTGTCGTCTAGAGGTAGTAATCAGAGCCAATGAACCACAATGCCACCGAGGGGCTGGGATGGCAGTCCCTTTCCCATTTGCTGTACCTTACCTTAGGTAAACGGTGGTGTCGAATCGGATTGAGTCTACCTACGCATGTAACACTTCATCGGTGGCTTATGGTGTGCATGTACTTATTTTGATTGATTTCCAAGGCTACTACTACTCAATGCAGGCACACAACTCTATAAGACCACGCACTTCGACGGCAGACCACACGGCCCCTCCTTGTCCTTATGTTGCTCCTGCGCAGCCGGAGCGGCAGTACTGCTCTTCTGCGCCGCCGGCGTCTCCTTCGCTGCCGGGGCAGCAGGAACACTCTCGCCGTCAACCGGCTGCTGCTTCACGGCCGCCTTCGTCGCTCCGCCTTCCGGTCCCCAGGTTAGCTACCTGTGCTCAACCACAAGAACACCCTCCTCCGACTCTGTGCCCGGAAGAGAACAAAAGACGGAGGACGAAGGACAGAAAACCGCCCGAATTGTTTTTTTTACGCACCGGTGGCCTTGGCGACGGTCTGGTAGAAGTTCTCGCCCTGGATCTCGGCGACCTCGAGCTCGAGCGGCGACGGCTGGCGGCTGCCGTCGGGGGCGGCGAAGGTGCCCGCGCCCCAGGGGCTGCCGCCGTGCACCTCGCTGAGGCTGGTCTGCTGCGCGAACGTCTTGGCGTAGCCGAGGGGCACGTAGATGATGCCGTGGTGGGACAGGGTCGACATGGCCGCGATGGCGGTGGACTCCTGGCCGCCGCCGAGAGACGCCGTCGAGATGAACAAGCCCGCGTACTTGCCCCAGAAGCCGCCCGAGGACCACTGCTTGCCCGTCTTGTCCCAGAAGGCCTTCCACTGGGCGGGGAAGTTGCCGTAGCGCGTCGGGATGCCCAGCAGGAAGCCGTCGTACTCCTCCAGCTTGGTCGGGTCCTCGAGCGTCGGGATGGCGGCGTTCTTGGCCGGCGCGTACATCTTGGTGAGCACCTCCTGGGGGAGGGTCTCGGGGATCCTGGGCAGTGCTGGTCAGTTTCCGGGTACTGCAATTTGGAAACCCCCTCCCTAATGTAGTAAGGTAGTACTCACTGGTACAGGTCTACGGTGCCACCGGCCTTCTCGATGCCCCTCTTCTCGGCCTCGGCCAGCTTCTCGATGTGGCCGTACATGGAGTACTGTGAGACGCGGCGGTTAGCGAGCCGAACGACGTCCCAAGCGAGATCATTTTTTCCAAGACAGATCGGTGGTAGCTGTACGGCTACGCGCCACCAGAGCTGAGACCCGACGAAACTCATGAAGATGCAGCTACCCGGCACGGGTGTATATAGTCGTCGCCGCATTCATGTTCCGCATACTGAAACACATAACACAGCTGTTAGTGGCCACTTACAAAGACAATTGCAATCTTGGGAGCCATCTTGTGCGGTTGGCTCGATTCGAGGCTCTGTATGGATAGGTATGCGGGAAAGGGATGTCGAGGTGAGTGTGGCTGGAAAGGAGAGCAGGTGGGAATGGCCGGCTAATAAGTACTGATATGTAGGTAGGTAGGACTACTATGCAGTAGGTTCAGATGTGCTTGGTGTCGGGGTGTGTTTCACTCCGGACGATGGCTTGGGGGAATGCTGCACCACATTCTCCAGAGTTCCGCGGGCACGACCTTTATACCTAGCAGCACCCTCTGCATCGAGTGGCACTATAGTTATGAATGTGTTATCAATCCAACAGGCAACGGGTTTGCCCCGATGGGTCATGCTCTGCTCATGCTCCAATAATCATCACAAATTTGGTGCTTTCAGATCCCGATCTGGGCAGACTGCCTGCCAGCCAGCTAGCCTCCCTGTCTAAGCAGACCAATGCCAGCCGGACTCTGCGCTAACTAACATACTACCATGCAGTACTGTGGCATGCCTGTGTGTCAAGTCGGTGCATTGGCAGCTGTGGAAGCTCCGGGATGGGCATATGCTTCGGTAGCAGGCCAGCTTCAGGATCATGCACTCTTTGGGAAGCTTAGCGGAGCTCCTCTTCTCTGATCTTGATGCTTCTCACTTTAGAGTTCGTTACCTGTCACCACAGCCATCCAGCAGTCCAACAGACGAAGACAGCATGGCCCAGATGTGTCACAGTTTCCCCAACAGTTCCATCCTTCACACGCACTGCCCTGACTGCGTACCGTCAGCATCTCGCTCGCAATCGACGAGGCATATCGAAGCATCGAAGCATTGAAGCATCAATTGCCCCTCCTTCCTTCCTTCTCCTGCCTCTCTGCCCCTCGCTGCAACCGTTCGAGCCCCACCAATGCACTGCATGCTAGCGGGCACTAATGCGTCATGTGTGGGGCCGGCAATCCCCAATGCGCTGAATAAGGGCTGACACTCTCGCAGTCGCTGATTATGCAAACAGCAGGCACGACTCCGAGTCTGTAACCACTGGAGCTCTTATTAGTCGTCCCTGACAAATGCCGAGTCATCCAGTCATCCAGTCATCCAGATCATCCAGCTGCCAGGCCGCCATGACAGATCGAAGATCTACTACAAACCCACAGCAACGAAAGGCCAATGCTATCACGATTCACGAATCATGCCAGCTTGCATCGAGGGCATCTCGGGCACCTCGACCAGCTATCATAAGACATTGACCAGCCCTGCCACCAGCAAACGGAGGACAGTTTCGATCAGCATGCCATTGGCCCGTCGTCCCGATGGCGACATCTTCACGACGATGGTTCCTCATCTGCAATAGGCTTCTCTGTGAATGCTGTGAGGCTGTACACTGGTATTCGACGTCTCGCGGGTTTCTCTGTCGACTTGGCCAGTAGCCTGCAATGGCTGACTGTCTCCCTGCCGTGCACTTAGTCAGCGACTCTCTGGCTGTCTCCCTTCCTCACCGCCAAAGCAAGCTCGAGAGACGACATCCCTGATTATATGCTGATGAGTGCATTTTCTCCTGATAGGGACAGCATGCGTGGACCGATATGTTGCTGCGTTAGCATAGTTTGTCTCTTGAGGTCTACTAACCGACGAGCATGCATACGCGCTGCCCGCCGAGATGGCGCCTTGCTTCCGAGTTGGAAGCACATTTGATAGCCTGGCGACCGTGATGGTAGTCATCATGGCGCGCACGACCATAACATTCCAAGATCTCGTGTGTCGCAGTGATGGGACGCAGCAGGGCGCATATGAGGTACTTGTGGCCTACGACTCTGGTAGCAGATCAGGCTGGCACCGGCGTAGTCCAGCAGTCAGAAGACTCAGGTCTGGGCCTCAGGCCAGATAAGTCGATGTGGTTGTGGTAAACCAGTCATGCTTCAATATCTATATGCTACCCATTACACACCCCAACGCCAGACACGCCGTATGCTAGATCGTATGCTAGACTCATGTTGCTTCCAGACCCAGGACGATACGCATTCACTCACTCACCCACTCACCCACTCACAGATAGAGAGTCTCCCCAAACAGCTAAGCCCTGCCGGGCCCCCTCTCCCTAAACACAACCCACCTCGCCCCCCCACACAGCACCGCCCCAGCCGCCAAAAACACCCCCGTGAACACAATCATGCTCGTCCACCCCGTCCTTCCCAGCACGGCCCCGGCCACGGGAGCGCCGACCAGCACCGCCAGCCCATTAACCGCGAAGCACATGCCCATGCGGACACCCACCGTCCCCGGGTCCCGGTGGTAGCTGAGCCCCACCACCACGCTGGGCGCGAGCGCCACCACGCCGCCGGAGAAGGCGCCGTACAGCAGCGCGAAGGCGGTCAGCCCCGCTAGGCTGGCGGAGCAGCCGAGCCAGGAGAAGGCCAGGCCGGCGGCGAGGAGGGTGCAGATGCCGTTGGTGGTGAGGGACCCGTAGCGGTCGGCGGCCAGGGCGGGGAGGACGCGGCCGAGCACGCTGCCGACGTTGAGGAAGGTGACGAGGTACGGGGCGAAGGACGGCTGGGCGAGGCCGTGGACGATGGTGTACAGCTGGGTGTAGAAGAAGGGGACGTAGAGGACGAGGAAGGAGGAGAAGCCCGCGAGGCAGAAGAGGAGGAAGGGCGGGTCGGAGAGGGCGGTGCGGTCGAAGAGGGGACGGCGCTTGGCACCGGTGGCAGGTTGGGGAGGGGTGCGGACCCGCATGAACGCCACGGGCACGGCGGACAGGGCCAGCACGACGAAGGCGATGACGCGCGTGGCCCAGCCGAAACCCAAGTGGACCTCGAGGCGGGAGAAGAGGATGGGGAACACGATGCCCGCCAAGGGGGAGCCGGTGCTGGCGACGCCGATGGCGAGGGCGCGGCGCCGGGAAAAGTACTGCGCCAGCACGGCCGTGGAGGGCAGGAAGGCCAGCCCCATGCCCAAGCCGACGCAGACGCCCTGCGCGAGCACCAGGTGCCAGTACTTGGTGGCTAGGCTCGTGAGGAACATGCCCAGCGAGACGAGGGCGAGGCCCAGCGTCAGGGTGGAGCGGAAGTGGCCCGCGTCGTAGAGCGGGCCGGACACCAGCCCGAGCACGAGGAGGAGCGAGGCCTGCACGGAGCCGATCCAGGATATGGCCGATGCGGAAACGCGGGGGACCAGCATGGGAGAGGTCTCGTAGTAGGTCTGGTAGACGCCGAAGGTGTTGACCAGCCCCCAGGTGGCGACCATGACGGCGAAGGAGCCGAGGACCTGCAGCCAGGCTTGGAGGCCGCCGTCGGGCGGGGGGGAGATGGCGGTCTGCTGCGGGGACGGGGACGGGGCCGGAGGGGAGTTGGTGCTGTTTTCTAGGACTGTGATGGTGATCTGGTCCGTGTCGGAAGCGGGATCGGGGGCGTCTAGCTCGGGGGTTTTCTCGAGGCCTCCTCTGAGGTCTATGTCGAGGTCCCTTTTCAGGTCCTTCTCCGTAATGTCCTCTGTGGTGTTCTCCATCTCGTTCGTCCGGTGCGCTCTCCCGAAAGCAGCTCTGGTGTCGAGGTAGTAGTAGTATGTAGGAATTGTAGCCGACTGAACTGCTTGACCTTGGTGGTGTAGATGCCGAGGCTCAGACTTCTGGGAGCCGTCTCCCGAGTTCGGCAGTTATGACAACGGCCGTCGAGGGGAACACTTATACTATATCTCGACTTTGATCCCCATCAGCCGTAGACACACGCTCGTCAAGCAACACCAAGTCGGCGATACTGAACCTGCAGAATCGAGGTCGAAGCTCGGGGAAAGGCTACCATGGCCATGATTTAAAATCCAACTCTCTCAATGAGATTATTAATCGGTAGCCCGTCCAGACGAGGGACAGCTGCCGGCAGCATTTCCCCTCAGCCGTCGTCGGGGAATAGGACGGGGCGCCCTTTTGTGACGGACGGTATGCACAGGGAGCGGGCGCTATGCGGAATCGGGAAAGGTTGCAAGCGTCGTGATTCCGTGCCGGTTCGGAGTTTAAGGGGAGGTGATTAGTGTCGTTGAAAGTCATTGGGAGCAGGCTTTTCAGTACTGTGGTAGAGGTTATCCCCAACCTTGGCGTGTTCGAGATTCGGTCAAGCTCGTAGTTCGAGATGTCGTATTGCACGGCTGTTGACATGCGATGCCCTGTTCGTTCAAGAGCTGGGGTGAAGTAACAAGAAGTACCTAGTTAACACGATCCAGATCCTGGGAACTGGCATGGTATATGCGGGAGACTGAGCCTAGACGGCAACCTTGAATGGCATGGTATTTGCGAGAAGGACTGAGCCCACCCTTGATCCTGATATAACACAGTGCCTGTGTAAGTCGTCGCCCTCGCCCTCGCCCTAGAGTAATGATATAAGATGTAATACCATGTACAAATGTCCGCCGTAAATCATCAAACATCGTCACGCATCTCGCCCAAACAGCCCACCACCTCGTCTCATTATCACCTCCCACCATCCCCAGCCACCTCGTGCCGTCATCACCGCTCATCCTCCCCCGGCGTGGCAGTACTCGGCTCGACCACAATCCGCGGCAGGCTCGTCAGCCTCAAGCTGGGCAGCTGCGGCACGCCGCCGACGCCCCGGGACCCCCTCCTCCCCGCAGATCCCTCGTCTTCTCCCTCCTCCGCGGCACTCGCCGCCAACCCGGCCATCTGCGCCGACAGCCTGTGGTTCCGCATCTGCGTCGGTCCTCCGCCGGGGTAGTCCGGCGGCGGCTCGTTGTAGGGGCTGTTCGCCCCTGACCGCGTCTCTCGAGACTCCCGCGAGTGCGCGGGCGTCAGCTCGTCCAGGCTGACGTCGTCGTACCCCGGCGGCGAGTGCGGCGGCATGTCCGCGTCGCCTAGATCCGCCTCTGCGCGGTCGATCATCTCCGGGCTGGAACCCGCGCGCGGGGTCGTGGGGCCTCCCGACCTGTTGCCGCCGGCGCCGGCGCTGGCGCTGGCGCTGTCGCCCGCAGTCAGAAGCGGCGAGCCGGGCGGGCTGTGGCCATTGCCCGCCGTGTCGATGCTGATGACGGAGCTCGCACTGCGATCACGACGGTGACCGAACAGCCCCAGCCCGGACCCGCCGCTCGCCGACCGCGCGGACGGCGCAATGCTCGCCGCGTCGCTGAGCAGCCCCACCCTCTCGCTCTCGTTGCTGTTGGCGCGCAGCCGCGTGCCGTCCGCCCGCACGAGCCCGACCTCGTGGTAACTCACGCTGCTCACCGCCCGCTGCCGCGTCTCCTTGATCCGCTCGTGCTCGCGCCTCAGCTCCTGCACCGCCTCCGCCGACCCCGTGGCGTCCGCATCCTCGCCCCGAGCCCTGGCGCGCCTCAGCTCCTCCAGCGCGACGGCGTCGTTGCGCGCGCGCGCCTCGCGGCGGCGCTGTCGTCTCTCTTCGCGCTCCTCGATCTGTCGTCTCCTGGCCAGCCGGATCTGGTACAGCGTCTCCATCTCCTCCTCGCGCAGGGCCTCCTCGTCCTCGGCCGTCGGCATCTCTACTACCACGTCGATGCCGCCGCGCTCGCCTTCGCGGCCGAGAACCTGCTCGTGCTCGGAGGCGTCGAGCCGGTAGGCGGGCAGCGTCATGACCGAGCGGACGGAGGTGTTGCGGTCGACGCCTGCATCTGTCGTTGTTCCTGCTGCCGTGGTATTTGAACCAGCGCCTGCGGCATCTCGCAGCGAGGCGCGCAGGTTGTTCCTCGCGTCCCGCATGTGGTTGGCGCCGCGGCGCGCGGGGTCGGCTCCGTCATCGTTTTCGGTGGGCTGCTGGTAGCGGTGGCCGCGGGACTTGGGCACCTTCCAGTCGGTCCACAGCCGCTTGAGGAAGGGAGTCGGGATGTATTTCGGTTTCTGGTGGCGGATGCGCAGGTGGCGGAGGCCGAAGTAGGCGGCTGCGATCAGGACTATGCCGGCGGCGACGGCGGCGACGGCCTGTGGTTTTTTTTCAAACGTGTGTTAGTTTTCCGAGGGTTCCGGGGGGAAGGGATACAGAGGTTTGAAGGGGGCGGGGGTAGGAGGACGTACGATTCCGGATATTGAGGAGGTCTTGCCCTGGTCTCTTGTGCGTAACGGTCGAGGTACTGAGGGGATTGCAAAGGACGACGAGGTGTGTGCGGATATGGGTATTCGTGTCGGGACGCGCATTGCGAAGATGTGTCGGCCGGTAGCCGGAGGGGATATATATTATATACAGGTGTACGACAGTGGTCGTCTGTTCTGTGTCGTGCTATGAGAGAGGAGACGCAGACTCCCTCATGGCGGAATCGCCGGTCGAAGAGCTCTCGTGAGACGGAAAATAGGACGGTTGGGCGGTTGGAGAGCGAGGCTGGCAGCGACTACAGCTCACGGGCAGAGTGGTGGCTTCGATGGTTGGGGGTGAAGACGTTGGCTAAGAAGACACTTTCGCACGGCGTAGATGTTCACACAGAATTCGACGACAGGCAGAGGATGGTTGGTGTTCACAACAAGAGATTCACAAACGAAGGTATTTGCACGATGGAATGGCAGTAATAATGGTCAGGATTTGGCCCGTGGTCGAGATATCTCGTCAGCACTGAGCACCAGCGGAAAGCTGGGATCGTCAGTGGACCATGTACTCGACTGTACTGCTAGTGGATGCTATAGGAGGTACCGAGAACCAGCGGAGCCAGCCAAGACCCGGACCCTGGCTCTGAAGGCAGGCGCAGTTGCAGGGGTCCCGGCCGGTGACGACTCTCTGCGACTGTGAGCTGTTGGCGACGGTGAGGGAGGTACATAGTACAGTTCCTCCAACACCAGCTCATGGAATTATTTATTTCCACGTAAATAGAATTTGAATACCCGGTACCTTGATATGCACAGTCAATTGCTCTGTCGTGATCTGCTTTAGTCTCCTTCCTTCCTCGACATTGATATCCGGGCTTGTCGTCGACACAGTCCGATACGTACGAAGATACGAAGTCGCCCCCGTGTCGCAAAGCTCCAGCGGCTTCTGGACCTGCATCGTCCAATAGATTGGCTCATCTACGCTCATCCGACACTCATCCCATCCCAGCTACACGATACGGACTGCTTGCTTCCAGGATTTCTCGTCTCATCTTCAACCTTCATCAGTGACATCACTGTTGCGCCGTCGTGTCTCCGATAAGATCAAACATGCACCTCATCCTCAATTGTCTGCCGCCTGCAGGATAAGCGATGCCTGTGCCTTTTTTTTTCTTCAGATGATCTGTCTGCCTGTCCGCCTGTCCTGTCTGCCTTGTGCGGTCAGCTTCCGGGAGGCTGAGAGAAGAATATCAGCACCGCCGCCAGTTCGCAGGCCAGGCAGTGCCTCATTTATAATCCCTTCCACGACTTTAAGCAGTGAGACACTGCATCGTCGTACCTTACAGCTGGCCCGACCTGAGTCAATGAAAAATACGACCCTCTCCGCAGCGGATTTGAGACACGCGCCGCTTCTCACGACACCAATCGGCGAACCAGTGGACGGTTACGTCTGTCGTCTGCTGGCCAATCACATCGCCGGAGTTACTTCTAAGCTTCTTCATTCTTAAAGACTTCCAAGGTTGTCTTACAGTCCATCTCAAGTCCAATTCTCGACGCATCAACGATGTGCCTTTTCCTGTCGAACACCCGCTCTGCTATCCGCTTTGACTGTGCCATATGCCGCCATACCTGTCGGCATTCAGGCTGAACGGATCACCGGCACTCCTAGGCTGCGAGGCTCTCCAAGTGGAAGGAATGCACCCAGACAACAGCACACGCTCTCAATAGCAACTGCACTCGAGGGATATTGTCCCACACAAAGGCAGCCAGCCAGCTCTCCCCGGGCTACCAGCGTCGCTACCAGGTCGCCGATGGCAGCCAGCCCCCAACATGCCCGGTCCGGTCCGCAGTTATCCACACATCATCCGCGTCCACGCCGAGTCATGGCCATATACACCGTTGCAACCCGGCCCCTTCTCATCCAACGACTCACGTCTACGACAGGTGCCCAACACCTGCAAAGTCTTCCGTAGTATAGTGGTTAGTATATGAGCTTGTCATCCGCCATCCGGCAGCAGCAATCCGCTCGGGACCCGGGTTCAATTCCCGGCGGGAGAGTTCGTCTATCTTTTTGTCTGTCACTAGACATCCTTTTTTGCTATATGGTATCAGGGGTTTGAAGTGCGACTTGAGTGAGAGACGGTCAACCTGCTGCTGGAGGGCATTCACATGGACATATATGTGGAGGCACGGTATCTGACAGGCATATCTTGTGTCCTTTTGTGTCCCCGGGATGGGTACGGCCCGGTCCAAGCACAAAAAACTTCTCGGCCATGGGCGAGTCATGTCCCACGAACCCCCCCTAGCGCAAAAATGTGATCTTGGCAGGGGTCGAACCTGCAACCTCCTGATTCGTAGTCAGACGCTCTGCCATTGAGCCACAAGACCTGTGGAGATGGACAATGCCATTGTCGTGTGGTTGGGTCGCTAGGGTTGGCTTAAAGATGGCCGGCCGAGGACCAAGTGCTCAGCGAGCAGGTATATGCGGACGCAGCGGAGGACATGTACACCTGATGAGGGACCAACAGGATCCTTTAACGTTTCGACGATGATTTTGTCTACCAGACTCCAATTTGAGCTAATACATGGGGAATTGCTCAATTTGTACACCACAGAATCAGAACTTTTCCCCTACGTTGAAGATCTCGGATCCTAAACACACAGGTCTGTCTCATGTTCAAGCTTCCCTCCTAGGTATAGGGCTTCAGGCCTAAAGCCGCCTAAGAATATCAGCCACCACCTCCTCCGTCTTAGCCGTCCCTCCCAGGTCGGGGCTCAGCAGCCGCCCCTCCTCCAAGTTAGCATCGATAGCCGCGTACATCCGGGCGGCCGCCTCCTCCTCGTTCAGGAACTCGAGCATCAGCGCCGCGCTGCGCAGCGTGGCGATGGGGTTCGCGATGCCCCGGCCCATGATGTCGGGCGCGCTGCCGTGGCAGGGCTCGCCGATGGCGAACCCCTCGCCGACGTTGGCGCTGGGCACGAGACCCAGGGAGCCCACCAGCGCCGCGGCGCCGTCGGACAGGATGTCGCCGTACAGGTTCGGCGCGACGATGACGTCGTAGTCCTCGGGCTGGCGGAAGAGCTTGTACACCATGCTGTCGACGATCTGCTCCTCGACGGCGACGGAGCCGAAGCGGGACGCCGCGAGGGCCTCCTTGGCGGTCTGCCGGAACAGGCCGTCGGTCTGGGAGAGCACGTTGGACTTGTGCGTGATGGTGACCAGCGGGGACTTGTGGATGCTCGGGGAGCCCGAGTCGCGGATCTTCTGGCGCCGCAGGGCGATCTCCCCCGCCATGGTGGCGATGCGGCTGCTGGCGCGCTGGGAGATGCGCTTGATGGCCTCGGCGACCTTGCCGGAGCCGTCGGGGGCGTCGTAGGTGCGCTCCTCCTTGACGTAGAGGTCCTCGGTGTTCTCGCGCACGATCACCATGTCGATCTGTCTCGAGCCGGGGGTGCGGACGGACTTGACGGGCCGCACGTTGGCGTACAGGTCGAGGCGCTTGCGGAGGGCCACGATGGGGGAGCTGTACCCCTTGCGGGGCGTGGTGGGCGAGCTGACGGCGCCGAAGAGCGCGCCGTCGCACTCGGTCTTGAGCACCTCGACCGTCCTGTCGGGCAGGGCGGCGCCGGTGCGCTCGAAGGTCTCGAAGCCGGCGTCGAGGTCGACGAACTCGAACTTGAGGCCCAGCGAGGCCGGGAGGGCCTCGAGGATGCGCCGGCCGGCGGGGATGACCTCCTTGCCGATGCCGTCGCCGGGGATGAGGCCTGTCGGGAAACATTGGGGGTTAGTTTTTGTTGGACATCAGGGGTTATATTCGATTATTAGAATGTCAATCATGAAACCATACCTATTCTTAGAGTCCTGGCTGCCATGGTTGCTGGTCAATTGACTCTCGGACTGTTGACTTGATGGTCGAGAAAAGTTCAACCGTGACTGCCGCGGAATGTGTCAACCCCGGCATCTCCAGCTTTTTTCGGCCGCGCTAGGTCCGGGGTCGGAGCTCGAATCCAGGTACGTACCGGAGCTCAATGTCAGGTACGTACCAGACGCTCGGGTCCTGCCGAGTTGAGCACGCTTGCTGATTCGATAGCGTGGATTTGGGTGGGACATTGGTGGGGTTCATGCAGCGAAGCATTCATCTTTCCAGCACTGGACATGAAACATTTGGAACAGACGAACGATGGAACGAAGGTGGAGAGAAACGAGTTATGTGCCCGCTCGTAGATTTATATTTATCTGTTGGCAATTCTCGACTTGTTTTCCTTGGTCTGCCGTTGTCTACGAAGGTTGCAATGGAAGAGAGCCAGAACAAGTCCGATAATGGCGACAGCTTACTCTGCTATGCTGTTGATCAGAAGGAGGGTCCAGGAGCTCCGTATCATCGCATGAAGAAGCATATTCGAAACCGCGTCAGACATCCTCCTGGCAGCGCTGATCGTCACCACCGAGTGTTTGTCAAGGTGGGAGATGATCGCGATGGATTGAAAGTCACGGAGTCGTTTATATCACGAGCTCGACGACCTGATGATGATGAGAATGATGATGTTTGAATACAGCACCTTGAAGTTCGTAAAGATTTGATGATTCATGCCAGGAACAGCTCCAAGCCAACTGGATGATGACTGCCTCATCCTACTGATGAGATGGCCTGGCAGTATAGCCGGATACAATCATACAGCCCGCACTGCTGTACACGAGGACACAAAAAGAACCTCGGATCTTCTCTGTTCCTCCGATCGTGATTGTTTGCAGTGGACAGGATCGATTGGATGCCGTTGCATACGGAGTTGCACCCCTTTTCTTCGCCGTTTGGACACCTGAGCAACTCCTGCGTCTCCAAGGCTCCCCATCTGGCCAGTGTCCCAGTCCGAGCAGGTCCCCTGAACCCACCGTCCGGACCATCCCTAAAGCAACCCTGTTAATTTAAGAAATAATGCATCTTAAATGCCAGGCCATGCCCAACCGCACACTGACGACGTCTGATGTTTCCTTTACTTTTACTGATCCTCGTCTTCTCTACCGCTCACGATAGGGACATATCCGGACTCTTTGCCAGATACTTGTGATATCTACGTGTGAACATTTCCTGCGTACTACTCTGGCTGGCAACCCTTTGCAGCTTCATTTCACGGCGACGCCCCACCAAGACGACCTCCCCAGATTGACGGGCAGCCACATACTCGTCAAGTCGCGGTGAAAGCTTCAGCTCGCCAGTCGCGTCTCCGGAATCTAACCTGGAAGATACTGCACTTTGGAAGCTGAGGGAAGCTGAGGGAAGCTGCAGCAGCTGTCAACTATCAACTGTCAATTGTCGACGTGTCCATCCCAGCTCGCTCCTTCCCTGACCGCATCGACGATCGTGACGCGCCCGACCCACCAGTTGCTGGGGCGCTCCTTCCCGGCGGCTTGATTTCTCCGGATCTGGGGCTCCCAGCCCGGAGTGGACGCTCCCCTTTAAAAGACACTCAGCACTCCCACCAGAAGCCGCCAACATGAGCGGCGTCAGGAATCTTCGAGCCATGTTCGAACAGAAAGGCGACACCAGCCCGCCCTCGGCAGACGACCGCGGAAGATCGCCTGGAGCAGGGTCTGGTAAGTTCCATCATGACATGCAGCACTGGATTCACCACCCTTTCTTTCACCTTGCATGACATGTTCATGGCTGTGACACCAAAGCTTAACAAGAAGTCGAGCTTGACGAGTCTGTCCGTCCACATGCATCCTCCTTTCTCCCCAAGACGCTAGTGAACCCTTAGCCCTTGGGTAACACGCGTTGCCTTGCCAAACTCCTCCAGTCCTCGTTTCAAGACTGCTGACCTGTCCTCTGGTTGCCTAGTCGGAACCGAGTCCCCCAGACCGATCTCGCGAATTCGGACCAATTTCATTGCAATCGAGAAGGATGGGCGCCTAGGCCTGCAGCGAGACACGAGCCGTGATTCCAGTGTCAGCGGTGTATCGACGCGGAAGCTCAGCGGTGACCTCGAGACCCCGAGTCTGTCGAGAACAACCTCGCAAGAGAACACCAGCGCCCCCAGGGAAGACAAGATGGAGAAGACCCCGATGAGGCGGACGAGCCTTAAGGAGCAGCCCATACCGGAGTCCCCTCGTGCCGATTCTGCCCCCCAGATGCCGAGCCTCCCCCTTCCCAAGTCGCCCAATGGCAAAGCCTTGGCACCGCCGATAAATCCGGACAAGACTGTGGACGAGGAAGAGGTGAACACAAAGATGGCGCTGGGCGGCCCGACGGACAAGTCGGCCGTGACCGGCAACAGCCCAGTACCTTCCAACAGCGAGACGCCGAACGGCACCGGCAGAGAAAAGGACAAGGGAAAGGCCAAGGCAGTGGCTAAGGAGCCTTCCAAACCCGCAGCCAGCGGAGCCAAATTCACGGCGAAGACAGTGGCTCCGGTCAACACAACCAGCAAAACGGCAGCAAAACCCGCGAAATCGCCGACCGCCACAAAGCCCCTGAAGAGTCCAGCAACGGCAGCACCCAAGCTCCCTGCCAAGACACCGGAGAAGAAAGCTGCACATCCGGAGAAGACGGCCCCCCCCCGCGCGAGCACGAGCACGGCCAAGCCCGCGTCGACCTCGACGTCGGGTCCGTCGTCGGCAAAGAAGCCCCCTCCACTACACCCATCGCCCGCAAGCACGGGTTTCGTCAAACCAAAAGTCAAGTCGCCGACCCGGCCGGTCAAACTGCCTCCGGGGCTCACCACACACACCGCCGCCTCGGCCACCAAGTTCAACGTGCCCCGCCAATCTCTGTCCAGAGCCGACCACCACGGCGCAGAAGGACAGGCCCGGTCGCACAGTCGAGCCAGCGTATCGACCACGGGCACCAGAGGAGCGAGCGCGACGGCGTCAGGCAAGCCGCTCAAGAGGCAGAGCTCGACGATCAGCCGGCCGCGGCCGAGCATCGGACCGCCGCCGAAGCAGGCCTCGAAGGACCACCCGCCCACCAAGAAGGAGGCGCACCACGTCGACGAGGGATTCCTGGCAAGGATGATGCGGCCCACGGCGGCGTCGGCGTCGAAGACGCATGATAAGACGCCGCTTACGCCTCCAAGGAAGACGGCGGCTGCGCCGGCGGCGCAGGCGGTGAAGAGGGCTGTGCACAAGCCGGAGACGACCGTGCACAAGCCGGAGACAAGGCATGTCGAGACCAAGCATGTCGAGACCAAGCATGCCGAGACCAGGCATGCCGAGACCAAGCATCCGGAGACGAAGCATCTCGAGACCAGGCATGTCGAGACGAAGCATCCAGAAGCAAAGCATCCAGAGACCAAGCACGTAAAGCCTGCCGCAAAGACGGTACAGCCAGAGGCTTCGAGCTCGACCCCTGCTGAGCAGTCATCCTCTGCAAAGGAGGTCGCGCCCATAGTGGAGAAGGTCGCAACGGCCGAGGAGGCTGTAGCAGTCGCGAAGAAATTCGACGGCCCCGCGGATCTGCCTGAAGAGACCAAGCATCAAGAGAAGCAGGAAGAGCCCGCTGAAGAGAAGAAGGAGGAGCCCGCTGTCACAGAGACCGCACCTGTTACAGAGACTGTACCTGTTGTTGAGCCGTTGGAAGACGCTGCAGTGCCGATCGAGGCTGCGAAGGAGGTCAAGGACGACGTTGCCCCTCTGGCTGAACAGGAGCCCTCGCAAGACGAAGTCCCCGCGGAACAGGAGGAGGCCGCACTGGAACAGGAAGTTGCGGAGGAGGCTCCCAGCGAGGCCACCTTGGTCAACGGGTCGCACGACAAGACTGTTGGACCAGAGCTCGCCGAACCCATTGACGAGGCTGTCAAGGACGTCGGGACCGAGGAGGAGAAGGCGGCGGAGGAGCCGGTGGCGAAGGAACAGGTTGTGGCATGACATGTGTCCTCTTAGTTGTAGCCCAGAGTACTTTCTTTGTTGATACCTGTGTCAAGTATTTCGTCAAAGAACAAACCAACCCTTCTTCCAGTTCGTGGGTTTGCTGGCATGTGATATGTCTATATGTTCACTTCAGGAACGAGAGAGTTTCAATACCAGAGTCCTGCGTATGAACGGGTCTTCGAATCGACAGTGATATTTGAGCAATATATTTACACATCTACGTCTCTGCGCGATGGCAATTGCAGCACAGTTCGATGCTATACTCAGCTCTCCTCCACCCTGTGGTCATGTCCGACTCGACTCGAAAGTTGGGAATCTCCCATCAAGCCAGCCACACACACCTGGAGATTTAACACTGTCTCTTGTTCATCCTCTGCTATGATACAGCACACATATCCTACACCCATCATCTTATGCCCACAACAAATCCCACACCCGAGGGCCATTTCCCATCACGAAACCCGACACAGCACCAACCCCCCAACCTTCCTCTCCAGCGCCTCCCTAGCCTCCAGAATCCCCCGATCAGTGCTCAAAAACAACGTCTCCCCCAAATTCAGCCCCTTCACATACCCGGCCTCAAACCCCCTCGCCACACGACTCAGCTCCTTCAGATCACTAGTCACCCACCGGCTGGGCTTGCTCACGGGCCGGATGTTCCGCATCACGGGCTCGTCGTCCCAGTACTTGAGCCCGACCCACAGCCGGCGGGTGGCGACGTTGCGGGAGGTTACGGGCTCGGGCTCCGCGGAGAGGTCGAGGGGCGGTTCCGGTCCGCCGCGCGTCACGGAGGAGATGAAGCCCGCGCGGTGCAGGGCCAGCATCAGCCGCAGGTTGTACTTTGTGTTTGGGATCGAGGTGAGGCCGAGCCGCGCGCGCGAGGCGTTTTGGAGGTGCGAGCAGGCGTGGGCTATGCCTTGGATGCCCATTTTTTTTTTTTTTTTTTAATTGTGTCCTGTCTGTCCTTTGGGGACGTTGAGGGTGTGGTGGTATGTGTCCCGGGTGCTGGTTAAGCCGTGTGGTGGTGGTGGTGGTCGCACGAGGTCCCGCTGGAAGAGGAGCGGCTCACGAGAGGTCGGGATTAGTGGAGCAGGCGGTAGTATAGTGTGTACCCCAGCAGTGGACAGCGTTATCGCCGTGATGTGGTGATATGGTGATGTGGTGATGCTCGTTCGTGGTGGTGAAGATTGTCGTCGAGTCGTCGATTGGGAAAGAACGAGCGATGCGGCGGCTCCTTCCGCGTCCAAAATTTGGTGTCACAGTCTGTTTAAGCAGGAGGATGGCGCTAGCGGATAGGCACAGTGCAATCGCTATACTGTACTGCTGGGCACTGGCTACTTTCTTATCGGAATTTGCATCCAATCAACCCCGCCAATTGGCGACAGGTGCTGGTGCTGCTTCCCCCCCGCCAAATCCAACCAGCAGCGGTCTCTAAGCGCCGGCATCTCGACCACCAAGTCACGGCATGTCACCCCAAGACCCTTTGGGCAGTCCCATGGTTATGGCTGTCAGACATAGAAGAGCACATCCTGCTGCGGTATGTGGCAGTTCTGGTAAGGTACTGTACCTGGCGGGACAGAGCTAGGTCAGCGGCAGTTTAGGCCTCCGTTTCTGCGACCTCTCGTCCCTCTCGCCCACTCGCTCCGTCATCTCTCTTGCTTTGCCATCGTATTTGTTTTGATTTCTGGCTCTCAGCTTCAAGCAACTTTGCTTCAAGTGAGCAGCTGCTTCTTCTCAAATTCTGTCCTCGAACATTGAACTGTCACAGGGGCTCGCTCATAAGCGGCCAGTCGAGCTTCCCCCGTCAGCTTACTTGTTGACCCCTCGCTTTTCTCTTTCGAGTCCACGCTCGGCTGTAGCGCTCGCTGAGATGGCTGCTCGGCCGGGAGAAGAGAACGTAGCCGTTCTGTGAGTCGTTGCTGGATACCTCTACTCGGTCAACGGCTGTTCTAATGCGATGTCCCCCCCCCCCGTGAAGCTTCGCCGATGTCCATTACTTCTACAGTCCGCCCGAGGACACACCGCGCCATCACAGGTTCGACAAGGGGTCCTACGTCTACCTCTTCGAGGATGCAAACCAGGGCAGAGCTCGCGTCGAGATCGCCAACCAACCCGGCACCGACGAGCAGGACGCATTCGATGGCTGTAAGATTCCCTCCCTGTCCCTGCTACAGACTATCCAATATCATCCACCTGGCAGCTTTCACTGACCCGGCAGACCTCGACACAACCCACCTGCGCTACTCGTACAAGCAGACCTGCCTCGTCACCCTGACCGTCGGCGACGTCGCCGGCCACGAGGAGTGGCACCTGCCCACCTTGGACCCCCACAACCAGAACAAGTACCACTACAAGCTGCACTCGCTCGACATCTACTTCTGGACCCAGCAGGACGCCCTCGCCTTCGTCAACGGCGTCCGCCGCGTCGTCGCCCCGTCCCAGTGCGAGATCCTCGACGAGCCCGGCCCGCCCCCGCGCCAGCACCACCCCGGGACGGGCGACGTGAGCTCCGTCGTGCAGCAGCTCGAGAAGGCCGCCATCGCCGACTCGGCCGCCTCGACCAACCACAACCACAACCACAACCAAGCCCAGCCCTCTTTCGCCGCCCCTCCGCCCGTCTCGGCCGTCTCGTCCTCCGCCTCTCCCCCCGCCGCCTTCGCGCCCATCCCCTACAACCCCGCCGCGCCCCCGGCCCCGGAGCAGGTCCGGCCCCGGGAAAAGACCCCTCCCCCCGAAGACGGCGGCCTGAACCCGCTGCACGCCACCCTCGCCCACGACGCCACCACCCCCTTCAGCCCCGGTCTCGTCCCGCCCGCCGGCTACGGCAGTCCCGTCGGCCCCGGGCCCTTGTCCCCCGCCTTCGCCCCGCCGCAGCACTTCCTCCCTCCCGCCAGCGCGCCGCAGTTCCCCGGTCCGCCCGTCCCAGCTCCCGCACCCGTACCGCACCAGTACCCCGGCTTCGGCTCCCTCGGCGCAGCAGCAGCCACTGCCTCGCCCACGCCCCCGCCCGTGCACCCCGGCCTAGCGCGCGCCGTGACGATGCCCGTGACCACGATGGGCGGCGGCGGCGCCTACCCACCGCAGTCCCCCGGCTTCGCGCCGCCGCCGGGGACGCCCGGTCTGGCTAGTCCTGGTCTGGCGCCGCCCGCTACCGCGCCGCCGCCGGTGGGGGGTTACTCGGGGTATAACTACGCGCAGCAGCAGCAGCAGCAGCAGCCGGGGACACCAGGTGGTGGTGCGGGACAGCAGCACGACGTGTACGGGGTGCACCAGCAGCTGTACCGCCCCACGCAGGGGGAGATCGGGGCGCAGTACACGCCGCCCAAGAAGGAGCCTAAGGGAAAGCTGGAGGAGAACGCGGGCCGGCTCGAGAGGGGGGTTACGGGGATGTTTAAGAAGTTTGAGAAGAAGTTTGGGTGATTCTGATCGTCGAGTGGACCGGGTCTACCAGGTGTGTGGGTTGGTTTCCTGGGAGTTATATGTGTGGTGTATACGTTTGGTGAATCTGAGCGTCTTTGATACCGTGACTCCGGTCTTGCATGACAGTGCAAAACGGCTATGAGAGAGATGTTCGATGCCAGCAGCTGGACCGGAGTACGCCTCTCGTCGTTTACCCACGGCTTTCCACGGTCCCCGGAGTACCTTCGTCGGCATAACTCTGGCACCCAGCCGTGTCACTCAGGAGTCATTGGCGCCACCATCCGCCCTCCATCCGATCTGCGTTCACATCCCGAGACAAGCGAAACCTTGGTCGGGATGCCCACCGTGGTTTATGAGGAAGAATGACGCCTCCCTCCAGTAACCCGAAGCAGAAGGGTGTCTCTGGCCGACTGGTCGGGGGCGATCTAACTGCGAGATGTCTGTCATATCTGGTGCACGTCAGGTGCCATGTTCGAGCCGCCATCTAAGTTGCCATCTACTGCCATGTTTGATCATTTTGTCAGTCGCGCGATGACATGCTAGGTTCTTTTGGGGATATCCTGGATGTTGCCTCTTTTTTTTCTTCTCTTCCTTCTCGTTATGATGGATAGTCACATCAGGTGCTCTGCTGTTTAATGACTTACCCCTTATGTATCACCGTCCATGCCACAGAATAGCGTAAGGGATTCTCTCAGGACGCCACCAGTCAAATCGACATGTCCACTACCAAGCCTCTACCATCCCATACCTGATCATTTCACGTTTGCCATGGACAGCAAGCGGTGGCATCGACAGTCCCTGCAACGTATTCAAAACATAGTGTACAGTCTTGTCATTTAGGCAGTCTCGTCTATGTGCACCACCTGTCCACCACCGTCTATACCATTCTCGTCCTGAGAGGGGATGCTTCCTTTTACAACCCACCCCATGCTGCCATGCCGCGCCAATCTGTCTGGCAAACGACAAGTGGTGATGCGTCATTCTTTATACAAAACACCAAAGACACACACACACACACACACAAGTATCCTACATGAGCGACCTCAGGCCGTCCAGTCTGTTCCCCAAATACGCTCCAGACACTCTCAAGTTCCTGAGCTCAACATCGCGGGACATCACTTGGTATGACCCTGTAACCATCCTTCTCCTCCAAGTAAGAAGGCCACTACTTCGTCCTCTTCGCCTCAAGCTCCTTCTGATACTTCGCCACAAGCTCCTTCTGCAGCTGCACGGGCGCGGGCGCGTAGTGGCTGAACTCCATGCTGAACTCGCCCTTGCCCTGCGTGGCCGCACGGATGTGCGAGCTGAACCCAAACATGGCGTTCAGACTGCAGTCCGCCACGAGCGTGAAGTCGTCGGCCCCGATCTCCGTGTCCACGATCGTGCCGCGCTTGTTCATCAGCATGAGGATGTTGCCCTGGAACTCGTTCGGCGCCGTGATGGTCGTCTTCATCAGCGGCTCGAGGACTTGCCCGCCCGCCTCCTCAAAGGCCTTGCGGAACGCCATCTGCGTGGCCAGGTTGAACGCGTAGTCCGAACTGTCGGTAACGTGCGTCTGCCCGTCGTTGACGATCATGCGCACGCCGATCACCTTGTGGCCCAGCAGGGGGCCCTTCTTGCACGCGTCCTCGAACCCCTTGGCGCACGCCCCGATGTACTTGTCCGGGATGGTGCCGCCGACGACCTGCTCCTCGAACTTGTTCTCCTCGGGCGCCCCCTCGTTGGGCTCGACGAAGCCCATGACGCGCGCGTATTCTCCCGGCCCGCCGGACTGCCGTTTCAGCAGGAAGTCGTAGTCGGCGTGGCGGGTCACGGTCTCGCGGTAGGCGACGCGCGGCTGGCCCGTCTCGCACTCGACCTTGTACTCGCGGCGGAGGCGCTCGACGTAGATCTCGAGGTGCAGCTCGCCCATTCCGGAGATGATGGTCTCCTCGGACTCCTCGTCGACGTGCAGCCGGAAGGTGGGGTCCTCGCGCTGGAAGCGGTTCATGGCCTTGGAGAAGGCGTCGGCGTCCGAGGACCGCTTGGGCTTGATGGACAGCGACATGACGGCGTCCGGAACGAACATGGACGACATGGTGTACGGCAGGTTGCCGTCGGTGAAGGTGTCTCCGGACGCGCACTCGACGCCGAAGACGGCGCAGATCTCGCCCGCGCCGATCTCGGCCACGTCCTCCATCTCGTTGGAGTGCATGCGCACGATGCGCGGGATGCGCACCTTCTTGTTGGTGCGCGTGTTGAAGAGGAAGGTGCCCTTCTTGAGGGAGCCCTGGTAGACGCGCATGTAGGTGAGCTGGCCGTAGGGGTTCTCCTCGAGCTTGAACGCGAGGCCGACGAAGGGCAGCGCGTTGTAGGGGATCAGGTGCACGGGGGCCTCGCCCTTGGAGCGGTCGAGGGCGAGGTTGGGCACGTTGGACGGGTTCGGCAGGAAGTCGCACACGGCGTCGAGCATGGGCTGCACGGCCTTGTCGGCCAGGGCGGAGCCCATCATGACGGGGCTGAACTTCAGGGCGATGGTGGCGCGGCGGATGGCGGCCTTGATCTGCTCCGGGGTGGGCGTGATCTCCTCGAGGAACAGCTCGGCCATCTCGTCGTCGACGTCGGCGAGCTTCTCGATCAGCTCCTGGCGCTTCTGCTGGACGAGCTCCTTGAGGTCCTCGGGGATCTCGTTGGTGACGCGCAGGTGCACGCCGCGCTGGCCGTCGTTGCGGATGCACTTGAGGTCGATCAGGTCGACGACGCCCTCGAACTCCTTCTCGGAGCCGATGGGCACCTGGATGGCGGCGGCGGGGATCTTGAGCTTGGAGTTGATCTGCTCGACGGCCTTCCACGGGTTGGCGCCCATGCGGTCCATCTTGTTCACGAAGCTGATGCGGGGCACGTTGTAGCGCTTCATCTGGCGGTCGACGGTGATGGTCTGGCTCTGCACGCCGCTGACGGCGCAGAGCACCATGACGGCGCCGTCGAGCACGCGCATGGCGCGCTCCACCTCGATGGTGAAGTCGATGTGTCCGGGGGTGTCGATCAGGTTGATGTGGTACGTGTTGGTCTCGCCGGTGGGCTCCTTCTTGACCCAGTCGCAGAAGGTGGCGGCCGACTGGATGGTGATGCCGCGCTCGCGCTCCAGCTCCATGGAGTCCATCTTGGCGCCGACGCCGTCGCGGCCGCGGACTTCGTGGATGGCCTTGACGCGGCCGGTGTAGAAGAGGACTCGCTCGGTGACGGTGGTCTTGCCGCTGTCGATGTGCGCCTGAGGAAGTCTTGTGTCAGTGCGTGCCCGTGACAACACCTATTTCTCAGAAGTAACGTACCGCAATGCCAATGTTCCGTACTGTCGACAGCCTCTTGGTCTCTTCTGGGCTCATCTTGGCGGCCACCACCTCAGGGGTCATGTTCTGGGCGGCGAGCTCCTGTGCTTGCTTGAGGCTACCGCCGACGGACCTGGTCAGCAATGGTTCTTGATCACCTGAAGGGAAGACACTCACGCAGCAGTGGCAGCACCAGCGGACCTCAGCCTCACGCTGCCGCTGAAGTATCGTGGCCCAACGGCCCATTTTCGAGATGCGCTCGACGCGGCAGAGGTCCGGCATTGCAGGCGCAGAGACCGCACTCCGGAGCCAGAGCCGAGTAGTCGACCGTCGTTCAGAACGGCCGCGGCCCGTGACACCCTCATCTTCGAAAGCAAAACTAAAGAATGGAGGGCTGAGAAAGGAGTGACATGGGAGCAGGATGGGATGTCTCGAGCATTTTTGCGGTCGGAACATTTCGCGTTGAGAGGTACGTACAGTCGAGAACTTTTTTGTGGGGCCAATTGTTTTCTGCCACCTGCGAGATACCAGCTGGGAGCTGAGTGCCAGCTGCCGGGTTCCGGCAATCCGAGAGGGCATCCAGATCGCCCCTGAGACAGGGAAGCCTCTGTAGGGTTAGGGTTATCGTCGGCATGTGTAGTTCGTAGGTAGACTTATTACAGTAAATAAATGATACAAGCCTCACGAAACGATCAGAGTCTAGAAATATAGTAGGGGAGGCTTCGATTTGGTCGGTTGGTAAGTTATACCAGGCAATGGTCACCACGTCCTTACACGGAGTGACTACCTGATCACTAGGTACCTGAGATGCCATATAATCACAGTGGCCATGTCTCATACGTCGCAAGAGGATGGCTTCTGGAAGCTCAGTTGACCCTTGCTAGGCGACGAGCCGATACTTTTGTCTTTCCGTCCCTCTATAGCGAGAACAATGTCCAAGACATCCAACCGCGCTCTACACAACTTTGGGTATAACCTCTCCCCCGACACGATGCTCATCTCAGCACCTGTACCGTTTTTCATCCGCTGATCCCTCCTTTCCTCTTCAGCTTTCACAGTAGCAAGCTTTCATAGTAGCAAGCTTTCATAGTAGCAAGCTTTCATAGTAGCAGAAATGTCCCCGACCCAACCATAGCAAACACCATAACAACACCCACGACCACGACCCTCGCGAAATCAAACGGCGGCGCCCTCGAGCCCGCATTCTTCCCACTCCCCTGGCTGCCCGCCGCACTGGAACTCCCACCCCCACTAGCACTCCCAGAGGCGGCAGTCGCAGTAGCCGTCTCCAAAAACCCAGCACTCGCCACAAACGCCGGCGTCGTCACGGACGGCCTGGCCGTAACCTCGGCCTGGCTCGGCGCGGGCGTGGCCCCGGGGATCTGCGCCCCGAAGCTCGGGAACGCGACCACCTCCGCGGCAGCCGTGCTGTTGAAGTCCGTGGGCGCCATCCCCACCTCGTTGTTCACGAGGTCGTACACCACGTACGCCGACCGCAGGAACGTGTCGCCCAGCAGGAACGGGTCCGAGCTGAAGTTCTGGATGCCGAACTCGCAGGCGGACTGGCCCTTGTAAGGGCCCGAGGAGAACTTGGGGGCTTCCCCCGAGGTCAAGGGCAGGACCAGCTCCGACATGTCGACGGTGATGCGCGGCCCGCCCGGGCCGGCGAAGCCGAATGCGAAGGTCCCCGCGGAGGCGGCCATGGAGCAGGGCACCACGGCGAGCTGGATGTCGGAGGAGTACAGGGCGCCGACCTCCTTCCAGATCTGCGCCGCGAGGTCGGTGGGGAGGTAGGACAGCGTGGTTCCCGAGTCGAGGACTACCGGGATGGGGAACTGGCGCGAGGTGAGCGTGTCGGTGCCGCTGGGGCTGACGGCGTCGACCGAGGTCAGGGCCACGAGGAAGGAGGTGAAGGCGCCGGTGCGATCGTCTTGGTAGATCTGGATGCGGGTCAGGTCGCCCTTGTACTTGGCCTTGTCGACGCCGCCGAAGAGGATGTTGCCGGTGCTCGCGTCTGTGGCAGCGTTAGTATCATGGTTTCAGAGGTTCATGTCGGGTGGTACCCACCCAGGTCGTTCAGCCACAGGCTGTAGGCGATGGTGTTGATGAGCCCCTCCCGCTCCATGGTCACGGGCAGGTTGGGATACGCGGACGCCGCGGACGACGAGCCCGCGACGATGGCCTCGTTGAGGGCGTAGCCGACGCCGACCAGGCCGTAGGCGATGTCGGTGTCGATGCCCAGGCCCATGGTGACGTTGACGACGGCGCCGCCGATCTCGAACTTGTCGGCGAAGTAGTCGCCCTTGGAGTGGCTGCCGTCGACGTACGAGATGCTGAAGTTGCCCTTGGCGATGTCGACGAAGGTCGACGACTTGGACGGGTCGAAGGTGCCGAAGGTGCAGCCCTGCGGGTCGGTGCGGGACCCGCGGCACGCCTCGGCCGTGACGTCGGGCACCCAGATGTCGCTGCTGCCCGTGTCGAGCTGGAGGGTGAGGTTCTGGTAGGGCGTGCCGATGCCGCAGGTGGCGAAGTAGCCGCCGCGCAGCCGCTCGTTGGTGATGACCTCCGCGTACGTGTCTGCGCGCTTCTGCAGGAGCGGCGAGATGGGCGATTTCCTCCGTTCGATCTGCCACTGCACGACGCCGGGTATCAGGCCATCGGCCACGGCGGAGCCGATCAGCAGCGTGGCGACGAGGGCCGGTGCGCAGGCGGGTCTCATCTTGAGTTGGGACGGTGTTTTATATGTGGGATAGTGGCTAATAATGTGTGAAATGGCCTAATTGCTCCCTGATAAGACGGTGCAGGTTGCGAGCTTGCCAGCAAGGATGGACAACCCGACGTTGTGAGAGGTCCAGACGTTGGACGCAGGGGGGGGGGGGGGAAGGGACGGCACCGGTGAAATCTAGCCACGGTCTTCTCCCAGAGAAATAGGAAAGAACTTGAGGATATGACAAGTGAGGAGACCTAGGGCGGTAAAATGAGAACAGATGGAATGTAAGGTAAGGTAGTGTCAGGCAAAACCTAAGCTTAAGCTTGCAGACAGAAGATGAGCAACACTGCACACTACCAGGTACCCTAGACAAGGTGAGGTGCTGTTCTTTCAGACGGACAGTGCGATCACAGACTCTGTGGTCGGCAAGCTCGATGATCCAGGACAAGAGATGACGACTTGTCGACGCGTCCACTAGAAAAATCAGGAAACCAGGAAACCAGGAAACCAAGAGCAAGAGAAGAAGAGAAAATGGAAGGAGTGGACGCCCTTTTCTCTGGGCACAAATTGGCAAGCAGTCCGAGAGAGAACGCCTCCGCGAGAGAAAACACCAAGATCCCGAGAGGTGTTGAATAATGCCCAGACTGGGCCAAGGAGCTGAAACCCGACACGAGCAAAGACGAGAGGAACGAGAAGTAATGACGCCAAGTGAATGAGTGCCAACCTCAGTGGCTCGGCCCAGGGCCAAGCACACCCCCTGGAGGTCCGCTGTTGGCCCGCTGGAAGTCCGCAAAATCCAATCCGGGTTTGCCGGGCGACGCCACAGACGTGACAAACGTCCAGTTGTTAGAAACAAAACTTACACAGTATGGAAACAAAACGTTGTGGAAGTTACCGTCGCCGGGGTTGTCGATGATGATTGATGATGAATCACCGATTCACCGAGGGAACATCCCTATCCGCAGGATGTAAAAGGAACGGCAACATGATTGCCGGACATCGTTAAAATAAATCGACGTCAGAGGAACGGTCTTTCTCTCCAGGCTCTCCACAGTGGAAGGACGTGGCTCACTCAGCGCTGGGACACAGAAAACTGGCTCACCTCTTGGCTTCCAACAAGGATTCATTCAGCTTGGATGCAAACATCGGCACTTTTGGAATGGAAATAGACGGACAGCAGTCAGTCAACCGGGTCTCTAGAGAAGGAACTGCATTGAAGATGCTGAGAATCTTGGACGCGACTCTTGGAAGGTGCCTGCCTACCAGGTACCTACCTACCCAGGTAGGTAATACCTTAGGTATTAGGTACCTTGATTAAGGTAGATTTCCACCGCTGTGGGATTCTTGTCTTGGCATGTACATTACAATTAGAACAACTTGGCAGCGCAGTGAGCAGTTGATTTTCGGTGTAAATACTGCGTAACCTGGGGAGGGGGGGGCTGGAGGCAGGTAAGTACTTTTCTACCCAAGATGAATGTGTAATGTGTTGATCCAGCGACTGTTCCGAGAAGCTCGCTTCAAGAACATGAGTGCATTCCTGTGCATCATCTGGACTAGACTTGATAGCAATGACCACTAAGGTATATAGCATTTCAAGCTGCACCAGGTCTGCTGCACCAGGTCTACTGCACGACCTGGTCTATTATCCTCTTCAACATCAACCTCACATGACGACCTCATCATGCACGACTACATCAAATACTGCTCAACATAACCGCCCAACTTCTCCAGCCCCTCCCGCAGCACACTCGTGTGGCAGGCATACCCAATCCTCACAAACCCACTGAAGTCCCTCCCGCCCCCAAAGCACACCGACGCAGGCAGGAACAGCACCTTGGTCTTCTCCAGCAGATCCAGCACAAACGCCTCGTCGTCCACCGGCTCCCCGCCCTTCTTCCCGTTCCGGAACTGCACCAGCGCCGTCGTGCCCGCCCTGGGCCTGACCCACGAGCACACCGCGCCGTACCTCCGCACAAACGCCTCGAGCAACCCCAGATTCGTCGCGGCGATCCCCTCGTTCCGCGCCAGCAGCGACGGCAGCACGGCAGACGACAGCGCGTACGACGCGACTTGGTCGTCCAGCTGCGACACGCTGATGGTGGTGTAGTCGCGCGCCGAGGCGAGGGCCTCGATTATGTCCGGGGAGCGCGACGCCACCCAGCCCAGCCGGATGCCGGCCAGCGCGAAGGCTTTCGACATGGACCCCGTGGCGACCGTCTTGGCGTAGCCGAGGGAGAGGATCGACGGCGGCGGCGGCTGCTCGGTCGCGGGCAGGCTGTGGAAGAGGGGGCTGTAGACCTCGTCCGAGAGGACGGTGATGTTTTGCGCTTGGGCGAGGGCTACGATGTCCTCGAGGACGGGGCGGGGGATGACGGACCCGGTTGGGTTGTTTGGGTTGTTGAGGATGATCAGCTAGGGGTGCGGGTCGGTGTCAGTACATCGCGGTCCGAGGGAGCATGCGAGGGTCCAGGAGAGACGGACCTTTGTGTTGCTCTTGACCAGGGCTGCGAGCTCGCCGACGTCCGGCACGTAGTTGTTCTCCGGCTTCAGCTCCCACAGCGACACTTGGGCGCCGAGATGCGCCGGCACGGCGTACAGCTGCTCGTACGTGGGGTAGACGCAGACGACGTGGTCGCCTGGTCCGACGAGGGTGTAGAGGAGCAGGAAGTTGGCGCCGATGGCTCCCTGGGTTATCAGCACGTTCTCGGCGGGCAGAGCACTTGACGCTCCCCTACTGAGGAGCTCGGCAACTCGCTGGCGCAGCTCATCGGAACCGCGGATGGGGCCGTAGGTCAGCGGCCGCGAGAAGTCGAGCAGCTTGGCGTCTTGGTCTTTGGAGAGGCTGACCAGCTCATCGAGAGAGACGGAGGCGACGCACGTCTCGGCCGTGTTGATGACGCCCGGCGTGGTCTCGTACCGGTCCATCCATTGCTCGACCTGGAAGGGTTCGATCTTGACCATGATGCTGGTGAATATATGTGAGTATCACACGACTGCTGCTTAAATAGACTCTGTAGAGCGGTCTATATATCGGTCTATATATCTTAGCTACATGCCACTGCTCGGCCACATTATTACTTGATGACTTGACATGAGAAGGGCGCCAGTGTGGATTCGTGAGAGGTCATGGACGCCACCACGGACAGCTGAGCTGGACTACGCTATCACACATCACACATCAGCATCAAACCTGATGGTTGACACAGTCAAATTCGACCAGGCTATCCAAGTCTTCCAAGACTCAGGTACTCCTGCATACCTTAGCGAATAATGTATCGGGTTTTGAAGAATGCCTCCATGACTGGAATCGGGATTCTGGAAATCGGGAGTGAAATTCCATGTGTCATTCGTTTTTCCCCTCATTTCCCCCGCCCCCCCCCAAAGCGGGAAGGTGCCTCAGGGTACCAGTGGTAACCTTGTGTCTACTGTGTACTGAGAGGTACACTCCACCACTTGTGAATCCACATACTATGTACTGCAGTAGACCTCGCTTTGGCACCATCCATTGCACCTCTGGAGCTCGCCGCTTCATCATCATCATCATCCGACTCGCTGCTGGATTTCTTCCGTCCTACCGCGACTCGACTGACTTGACTGTCGTGTGTGCATGGCGACGCATCCATCTCTCCTCTCCTCCATTTTGAGCACCACCAAAGCAAGTGGCCAGCTGTCCATTCGGCGTCTTGTCTCGTGATACTCTGACACAGGACCTAGAACCTTTTACCATACCAAATCTCCCCAGATTCGGGCAGCGCCTAAACTTACCCTTGAACCTTCACACGCGTACCCACAAGTCTCACAGCCCACAAGTCTCGGGGCCGACCTCACCTTCAACGCTAGTCTCCATCCGTGACGTGATCATATTCCTCCCGGCCTCCTTTCCACCACAGCTCCAGAAGCTGTTTCACGGTAGCCGAGACCGGTCGTCGCAAGCGGTGCTAGACGCGGCCATCTTTACAAACCACTCACCTCAGCGGCGGCCTTCTGACGGAGGTATCACCATCTGCCGGAGCTGACACCGACACACCGAAGCTCTTGTGCACGCCACGCGCCCGCACATCGCAGATCCGACAGCTCGGTCGCAAACCATCAAGCCACAACCCAGACACTGGAAACACCCGACTTCCACACTTACTCTCTTGCCTACGGGTAACCAGAGGCACCGCTAACACAGCACCACCCACAACACAAGTCATTCCGACACGAGAAGCCATGGCGCCACGAATATGGAGCGCCGTCTTGATGGCCCTGTCGCTGTCGTCGCTCGTGGTCGGTGCCTCGGCTTCGAGGGAATACTCCAAGGTCGAGATGCAGCGTGCGCAGAGGTCGCTGATGGACGACCGTCCCAAGGACTGTCCACCTTGGTAAGTTCCCTTCCCATGTGCGACCATACATTCCCCGGTTTGGCCTAAAAATACCTGGGATAATTGTCAAAATGCTGATGCCGACGTCTCTGGCAGCTTCAACTGTCACCTCCCAGCCTACTCTTGCGGTCAATATGCCTCATGCAACAACTACACCGGAAAGTGCGACTGCCCCAACGGCTTTGGTGGAGATGACTGTCTACAGCCACGTATGTTTTTTTTTTCTTCTTTTTCTTTATATATTAATTAATACCTCGGTATCTTCTGTGTCGCCCGCCTCGTGCGTTTGCTAATGCTCTCCCATAAGTGTGCGGCTCACTCGCCCGCGGCCAGGACAGGCCCCTCCGCAACGGCGGTGCCTGCGACTGCGACGAAGGCTGGACCGGCATCAACTGCAACGTCTGCACCGAAAACACGGCATGCGATGCCCTGATGCAGACCGGCGACGGCGGAGTGTGCTACCAGAGAGGCGAGGTCGTCAATCAGAACTACCAAATGTGCGACGTCACCAACAAGGCCATCCGCAACCTGCTGGGCGATCAGATACCCCAAGTCACGTTTACCTGCAGCGCAGAGGACCACAAGTGTGATTTCCAGTGTATGTCCTCCCCCTCGAACCTTGCGCTTCCCTATTTTCAAGGCTAACGCACTCTACAGTCTGGGTCGACCGGGAAGAATCGTTCATGTGCCACCTCGACGAGTGCCAGTCGAGCGCCGAGCTCAACGACCAGAAGAACAGCACCTCCTACAAGTGCAACAAGATTGCGTGCCAGTGCATCCCGGACCGCATGCTGTGCGGCAAGGATGGTTCTGTCGACATCACCGACTTCCTCGACGAAGAGATCCGCGGTCCGGCCCAGTTCCGCTGTCTGCAGGAGAACGGCGGCGTCAACAAATGCTTCTTCGAGGAACCTAGCATGAACAACCTCATCAACGACATGTTCGGCGACAACAGCATCTTCCTGACCTGCCGCTCCGGCGAGTGTCTGTACCACACCGAGGTCCCCGGATACACCCATCCGGTCCCCAAGATCAACACTCCGCTCATCGCCGGCATCATCGCGGGGTGCTCGCTGTTTCTAGTCGCCGTCTTCCTCCTCACCTGGTACCTCTCGAGGAGGAAATTCGAGTACCAGGCGCTCAGCCTGGAGGATTCGGACGACGAGGCGGTCAAGCTGATGACCGACCACAAGCCTGCGTCCCTGTATTTCGAAGACGTCGCGTACGGCCTGAACGGGAAGCAGATCCTCTCCGGCATCCAGGGCATGGCCCATCCCGGAGAGGTCATGGCCATCATGGGGGCTTCCGGAGCGGGCAAGACCACATTCCTCGACATCCTGGCCCGCAAGAACAAGCGCGGCATCACTAGCGGGAACTTCTACATCAACGGCGAGAAAGTCACCGACACCGAGTTCAAGAACGTCGTCGGCTTCGTGGACCAGGAGGATACCATGCTGCCCACCCTGACGGTGCACGAGACCATCTTGACCAGCGCGCTCCTCCGCCTGCCGCGGGACATGAGCCGAGGGGCAAAGGAGCAGCGCGTCTTCGAGGTCGAGAAGCAGCTGGGCATATACCACATCCGCGACTCGCTGATCGGATCAGAGGAAGGCAAGGGCCGCGGCATCTCTGGCGGCGAGAAGCGTCGCGTGGGCATCGCCTGCGAGCTCGTCACGAGCCCGGCCATCCTCTTCCTGGACGAGCCCACCAGCGGGCTCGACGCCTACAACGCCTTCAACGTCGTCGAGTGCCTGGTCACTCTCGCCAAGACGTACAAGCGAACCGTCATCTTCACCATCCACCAGCCCCGATCCAACATCGTGGCGCTCTTCGACCGCCTCATCCTCCTTGCGCAGGGCAAGGCGGTATACTCTGGCCCGTTCTCTCAGTGTCAGGCGTATTTCCAGCAGATCGGGTACGAGTGCCCGCCGGGCTTCAACATCGCCGACTACCTCGTCGACTTGACGATGCATGCCGGCTCCATGTCCTCCTTCGACGACGGCAACGTCTACACCGACGCGGCTAGCGTAGGCCCGAGCAGCACCCGAGGTGTCAAGTCCATCGCCAGCATAGCCGGCACCAGTATCGGGGAGGACAGCGGGGCGGAAGCGTCTTCCTCGCGGCCCAAGGGCAAGCGACGAGACTCGGTCCGCGCCAAGCTCGAGCGAGAACTGTTCACGCGTCGCCGGCAGCAGGCGCCCCCAGACACGGCAGCCTCGTCAGAGGCCGGCGACGACGTCATCGGAGCCTACAAACTCCAAAAGCAAACACCTCATATCGTTCCACCGCTGAACGAAGACGATCCCCACGACCTCCCACCATCAGCCTCCCTCGAGAATGATCTGGACGTCCTGGTGCAGTCGTTCGCCGAGTCTGACATCGCGGGAGCCATCCGCGACGAGATCCAGCAAGCCATCAACGATGCGCAGAACAGCAACGGCCAGAACTCCGCAAACGGGTTTGCCACGAACGGGGGGCCCAACGGCACGAACGGCACGGGGATCGGCAAAGGATACACTCGCGTGGGCTACTGGAGGCAGTTCACGATCCTCTCGCAGCGCACGTGGAGGAACCTGTACCGGAACCCCATGCTGATGCTCATGCACTACGCCATCGCCATCCTGCTCGCCGTCTTCTCGGGCTTCCTCTTCTACGGGCTGACGAGCGACATCCCCGGGTTCCAGAACCGGCTGGGCCTCTTCTTCTTCATCCTGGCGCTGTTCGGCTTCAGCACGCTGACGAGCCTGAACGTCTTCTCGGCCGAGCGACTCTTGTTCGTGCGAGAGCGGGCCAACGGGTACTACTCGCCCATCACGTACTTCGCGTCCAAGGTCATCTTTGACATCGTCCCCCTGCGCGTCATCCCGCCCATCCTCCTCGGCGCCATCATCTACCCCATGACGGGCCTCGTGCCGGAAGCAGGGCACTTCTTCATCTTCATGCTGGTGCTGGTGCTGTTCAACCTCGCGGCCGCGGCCATCTGCCTGTTCATCGGCATCGTGTGCAAGGACGGCAGCGTGGCCAACCTCATCGGGAGTCTGGTGATGCTCTTCAGCCTGCTCTTCGCGGGCCTGCTGCTCAACCACAACGCCATCCCGCCGGCGGCGGTGTGGCTGCAGTGGCTGTCCATCTTCCACTACGGCTTCGAGGCGCTGATCGTCAACGAGGTGACGCACCTGACGCTCGTGGACAAGAAGTACGGCCTGGACATCACGGTGCCCGGCGCGGCGATCCTGAGCTCGTTTGGGTTCAATAACGGCGCCATGTGGATGGACATTGTCAACCTCGGTGTCTTTGGGGCCGTCTTCGTCGTGCTCGCTTATACTGCTATGCACTTGCTTCTTGTTGAGAAGCGGTAGTTGGGGAGATCCTTTGGGGACCTGCGGGTTATCTACCATGTCTACACTTGGCTGCCAGGCCGCCATGAGATGTAGTCCCGGACATGTACAGCCTCTGTTTGTCTTGCGATCTCCGCGCCAGCATCTTTGGGCGGACTGATTTATTTAATTGTCGGGCATTTGTACTCGGAGTTCAGGGGAATCATGGCACGTTTTTGCATATCTTTTTCTTTTGTCCTTTTGATATAGTAATACATCTATGCTATACTACACAATCCTCCAGCACCGGGCGAGGGAAGACGTTGTCGTCAACTGTTCCATGTGTTATTCTGCCTTGAACACTGGCGGAAACCGACAGACATGCGAAAATTGCCCCCATGTTCACCTGTTCAGCTGGTCGATACATCAGAACGCCACATTTTCAGCTCGACGCTTCGATTGGCCGGTCGTGCAGCCAAGCTTCGACCGCACTGCATGCCGTCTTCAGCCCTCTCTCATCTCCGCGCACCCACGTCGGTGGTCAAAAGGGGTTCTATACGTGCAAGCTGCCCGATGGCTTGCAGACATCACGCTCAGAGCCTCTTCTCTCCGCGGCGGCCATTGGCTGCGTTGGCATGATTGCCAAGCTAGATCTCTCCTGGTTGGGGGACCTGGATCGCGAGAGGCTCTGCGTGGCTTCAGGCGAGAATGGTCTGCTCGGTGCGGCTGGGTACAGGTCGTCAATTGTCGGGCTGGGCCTAGGGAGACTCATAATGGCTCGACGCGCCGCCCCGACGCGATGGCCAGGGCTTTTGGAATCTGCATTGCTTTCCTCTTTTGTTCCCGCTGCTCTCGCTGTACGTCTGCCTGTAGAAAAAAAGCAGGACATGCGTATGAGCGACTAGTGGCTCACTGAACACCCAGATGCTGCTCCCCCTCCCACTCGTTATCTGCGCGTCTCTCGCGGCAGCTGCATCGACGCTCCAAGGGGGCGGCGACGCGCATCGCCAGATCCAGAAGCGTGATGACAAGGTGTGCGCAGACCTCAGCGTGAGCTCCAACAACGGCGACCGCAAGGTGGCCATCGTCATGGACAGCTCCGGGTCGATGGCGTACAACGACCCCTACGACCTGCGCATCAAGGCAGGGCGCGCGCTGAACGATTTCTTGATCTCGAGCGGCGAGGTGGGCGGCGGCCAGAAGGCGGATCTGGTTACCGTCATCGACTTCGACGACGCGGCGTACCTCGACTTCCCCCTGGGCGACCCGGGGAGTGCTAATAGCTCGTTTGATAACGTTGATGCGAGCGGCGGCACGTACATCGCTTCCGGGGTGAACCTGGCTATCGAGCAGCTCACCGGCGGCGGCGGCGGGACGGACAAGCGGAGCGCCATTGTCGTGTTTACGGACGGAGAGGTTAGTATTATACACTCGCACTAGCCGTCTTAACTCACGCTGATTGATAAAAAGGACTACAACCCCGACGAGCTAGTCTCAGCCATCACCAACGCCACGGCGGCGGGCATCCGCGTCTCGTTCGGCTTCCTCGACACCAGCGCCTCGTCGCAGCCGAGCGACGTGCTCGCCGCCGTGAAAGACAGCCGCGGCGTCTACGCCACCATCACCGTGGCGGCCGGGTCCCAGAACTTCATCAACTACGTCCTCCTCAACGGCCTCACCTACAACGACAACCCGCAGGGCTACGACAGCCAGCTACTCGCGGGTCTGGCGGAGACGCACTTCATCTCCGGCTCCGACACGGTCACGCTCAAGTACGCCGCCCAGCAGGGGGAGAGGGTCAACTTCACTGTGACCAGCATCTCGGCGGGCGTGCTGGATGTGTCCGCCGTGATGGGCGGGAAGACGCTGAATACGACGAACACCACATACCCGTATGGTATAGTCGACGTCACGGCCCCCAGCTCGGGAGAGCTGGACCTGCAGATCAGCGTGGCCAAGGGAGGAATCCCGGCGATCAAGGACGCCATGTTCTCCGTCATCACCAACTCCAACGTGCCGTTCAAGAACTGCACCGTCGGCGTCACTGGCAGCGGTGCGGGGGGTGGCCTATCGGCGGGCGGCAAGGCGGGCGTGGGCATAGGCGTCACGGTCGCGCTGCTGGGGATGGCGGGACTGGGGGGGTACTTCGCGTACAAGCACTTCTGGGCCGGTGGCGGGAGCGCGCCGCCGCCCCCGACAGAGGCTGGCGGCCACTTCGGCCCCGGCGGGACGGAGAAGATGATGCCGCATGCGAGCGTGTATCCCGTCGATCCGGGACATACGGGGCTCGGGGCGCCGGGATCGCACGGGCTGGCGGGCCCGCCGGACGGTGGCGGTGGTGGGCAGGGGCTCGCGCCGTCGTCCGGACCGCAGGGCGTCGCGCCTCCTGCTCAGGGGGGTGGTGTGCCGCCGACCGGAGCGCAGAATCTCGCGCCCGCAGGGGGAGGAATTGCGCCTCCGCCGGCCGGTCAGGGGGGGATTCCGCCTGTGAACTCTCCCATGAGCGTGCCTCCGACGGGCGGCAGCGTACCTCCCGCAGGTCAGCCCCTGGCGTTCATCCCGCCGCTCGTGCCGCCCAATGCGCTGAATGCGAACAATTCCGCGCCCAAGGGGAAGGGGGAGTCCGGTGGCGGGCTGCAGTCGCAGGGTGCAGCGCCGCAGCAGGGAGACGGACAGTACTACGACCTGAAGAGCTATCCGCCTGGCGAGTTCGGACAGCAGATGAGTCCTGGCTCGCAGCAGATTATGGGCGGGAATGGGAGCCAGCCCATGGCGCCCGGTCCCGGCTCTCCTGCCTCGCAGGGCGTGACTGGCCCTGCTGCGTCTGGTGGTGCGTACCCGCCTGCTCCCGGACCGCAGGCGCAGTTCGGATACGGTCCCGCCGCCCAATACCCCACAGGACCGGGCGGACATCCTGGCCCGCAAGTCCCCCTCGGCCACGGCGGCGAGTCCAACGCACCGACAACAGCCGGTGGCAGCTACCCGCCGCCCGCCCCCGGCTCACAAGCTGCTCCAGCACCCGCCGGGTCGCAGTACACAGCCACCACCTTCCCCGGGGCCGAGGGCCATCTGCACAACTCTACCCCGGGCGGGTACCAGCATCCGACGGGACAGGGCGGCGTCGGCCCAACGGCGTCGGGGAACAGCTACCAGCCCTTCTCCGGCGGCAGCGGCCAGCCCATGACTGGCGCAGAGGGATACTCCCACTCCCACCCGATGGGCGGGCCGGGCGGCCAGCACGTCACACCGCCCAGCGCGATGGGCTCCGATCCGAATACCTTCAACCACGGCAGCCAGCCTATGACTGGTGCCGCGGACGGGCACACCCACACCCACACCATGCAGAGCCACCCAGGCAGTCCGGACGGCGGGTACTACCACAACGGCACCATGAGTCCAGACAGCTACCACAACGGCACCATGAGCCCGGACCACCTCCACCAGCACGGCGGTGGTTTCGGCGACTCGTCCTCCCCGCCTTCGGCCTCGCACCCGCCACCACCGGGCCAGGGCCAGAGCCAGACCATGAGCCCGCCGGACAGCTACTACCACCAAGGCCAACACGGGGCGCCGTCCGCGCAGGGAGGAGGAAACTGGTCCTCGTCCCCCTACAGCCCGGGCTCCACGGCTCCTACGAGCGACTACATGACGCCCCAGGGCACCGGCACCGGCGCCGGCCCAAGCAGCCAGTTCTCCGCCCACCCCGGTGCTCCGTCAGGGGCTGGTGGTGGCGACATGACGCACCCCGGCGGCTCGGGAGGCGACATCACCCACCATCTCCCCCACCACCACCAGGACTTCCCAGACAATCCAAACCCGGACTGGCACGACTACCACGACCCAGACGCGTGCTCGTGCTCCGAAGGGCCGGGGCCGGACTCGGATTTCGACGAGGGCGAGGGCGAGGACCCTAGTACCTCGCCTGGTAACGGCACCGACAACAGCAACCCCGGGTTCTACATGCCTGGCGCGCCGTTCCGGGCGGCGGACAAGAAGAAAAAGGATGGCGAGGAAGACGGAGAGGGGGAGAAGAGGAAGAAGCACAAGCACAAGCGGCGCCGGTTCCCGAGGCTGGCAAGGTCGAGGGTTGCAAGACACCACCACCATGCTTGGACGGGACGGGATGTCAAGTGTGAAGATGGAGTGTGTGTGTTTAATCGGCCGGAGCACAAGTGTGCACCGGGGGAGGGGGGGAGGTGCGGGTGTAAGTGCCGCGATGAGGAGTGTGAGGTGTATAAGAGGGAGCTGAGGGAGGGGAGGGTGGTGAATGTGGTGAGCTAGAGGTATGTTGGGGTCGGGGGACAGCTACGGTTTGGTTGGCAGGTGAGGAGGGAGGTTGTGACTAGGGGAAGGGTGGTGATACTTTTCGGGTGCTACTCTGCGTTTCCTTGGCTCGGGGTTGGTAATTGCTTCGTGGTATCTAGAGAGAGTGGTGGCTCGAGACAGTGAGCGGTGAACAAAGACGGGCTTCTGTTTCATAATTCTTAGATCATATTCGTTCGTATTCTTTATTTGCAAGGTCTGCCATATATATATATATCCAGCCGGCAAAGTCTACCGCCAACCCATCACCACAGAAACCCGACAACCCACTTACAGGCTGTACACAAACTCCGGGTTCTCCCGGTCCGTCAGATCATAAAACTCCTGCCCCTCGATCTTGACATACCCCGGCTGCGCGCGCACGGCGGCCTTCTTGGCGTTCTGGCTCCGGCACCACCAGTAGATGAAGAGGATGTCGAGCAGCGACACGACCCAGCACACGATAATAGTAATCTTGGCCGGCCGGTAGCCGGGCGCGTCCTTCGCCTGGAACACCTGCGGGCCGATGATGTTGCCGACGCAGTACCCGATCAGGTACATGGCCGCCACCGTCGTCTTCTTGGTCCACCCGGCCACGTTGGTGGAGATGAGCGAGAGCAGGGCCACGAAGGGGGTCGGCGACGCCTGCGTGAAGTAGTACCCGATCAGCTTGCCGACGTTGTGGTGGCTGTCGAGGCACGTCACAAGCAGCATGCCCATGATGGCCAGCAGCAGGCCAGAGGTGCAGATCAGCAGCCGGTTCTGGAAGTAGTCGCCCGCCCAGCCCGCGGCCACCAGCGCGATCACCTCGATCGCGCCGCCGGGGATGCCCAGCAGCAGCGACTGCTTGGGGCTGAAGCCGAAGGACACGATGAGCTGCGAGAAGAAGTTGGAGATGCCGCCGTTGGGGATGTCGGCCACCAGCGCGTAGAAGACGAAGGCCCACACCATGGGGTCCGTGAGGGCCTCCTTGAACTGGTACATCTTGAAGTGCTTGTTGCCGACGCCCTGCTGGTTGATGCGGATGCGCTCGACGGCCATGAGGCGCTCCTTTTCCGTCAGGAACTTGGCGTTGAGCTGGTTGTCGGGCATGATCCAGAGGAAGAGCACGCCGACGGCCGCCGTGAAGAGGCCGACGACGAGGAAGAGCAGCTGCCACGACTTGATGCTCACGGGATGCTTCTCCGTGCCGACCGCGATGCCGTAGGCGACCGCGCCGCCGATGATCTAGACGAGACCGGTCAGTACATCATGCTCGGTATATGCTGATTTCCACAACGAGTAGCCCACCTGACCCCAGCCGTTGAACGAGAACCAGAAGCCGGTGCGCAGGCCCTGCTCGCGGATCGTGTACCACTGGCTGGTGAAGAGCGCGAAGCCGGGGCTCACGGCGGCCTCGAACACGCCGAGGAAGAAGCGCACGGCCATGGCGCTGCCGAAGCTGTTGCACGCGCCGAGACAGGACAGCACCAGCCCCCACATGATGACGTTGAAGGCCGACCACTTGGCCAGCGGCAGCCGCTGGAGGAGGCGGTTGGTCGGCCATTCGAAGGCGAGATAGCCGAAGTAGAACATGGACGCGACCCACGAGTACTGCTGGCCTTTGAGATGTGCGTCATCCTACACGGGGGGAGGGTAAGTGAGTGAGTTGATCTCTCGTTGTGGTGTAAGTGAGGGGTCACCGAGGATTCACCTTGAATCCCATAATCGAGGCGTAACTGATGGAAGTCTTGTCCAGGTAGTTCAGTCCGTAGACAACGCATAACATCGGGAGAATACTGGACAGAAAACACACGAGTCAGCAGGAGGACTTTTCACCGCAGCCACCAAGGGTACGTACTGGAGGTCGATCTTCCGCAGCAGCCTCTTCTCGTCTTGTGGCGTCAGGAGGATGGTCTCGCCGGCCTGGATGACCTGGAGGGCCTCGTCGGCATCATTGGCATCGGCGTGCTTCAGCACGGCCGCGGCCTTCTCTGGGGGGTAGGCAGGCAACTCAGTCGACGACATGTTGACGGCTGTCCGTTCACTTCGTTACGTGAGAAAGATCAAGACGCGTCCAGAGAGGATGGATTGGCAGCGGCAGGGCGGGCAACGTCGACTTAAAGGTAGACTGATGGATGATACCCAAGTATCTATATCTCCCCGGGTCACCGGCTGGCCCTGTCGGTTCGCGACCAATGCCTTGATCGGAGCGCACCCCATATCTCGTCGCCTGCAGAGGCGCCACTGATATCATCAGCTATCTATACTCTGCGTCGCCGCTAGGCATATCCTCGAGCCCCCGACTGGTGGCTAATCTCGTCTATCTCCAGGTCGCAACTTAATAGCTCGCAATTGTTCGCGGTTACGTTCGCGGTTAATCGGTCTGTGTTTGGAATGGCGGAGACAATGATAGCATATCTAGCCTGCTGGACTCGGTCGGTAACCAGTGTTTGACTCTTCTTCCCCCGCAGTCTTGACCGCGTCCCCGGCCGGTATCGACTGAGGGAGTGGGACGTCATCCATCCCGCCCCCGCTGAGCTTGAAGGACCACGGGTCTAGCGTCCGGCCAACGGCAAGCAAGCGAGACCCAGATGGTCAGAACGGTGCTACTTGCGCAGCAGATAGCGTTGCCCCGTCCGTTGCGCATCTTGGCCGAGAAAGGAAGGTGGTTAAGATTGGCTGATTTTAAGGGTATCGGGAACGAGCTACCGACCCCAATTGCCTGGCCGGCAATTCGAATGGTTGGGCTGGTTTGCTGCTGTGTTTCGGCTCGCAGGGTGCCGGCGTTCGTTTCAGTGACACAACTTCGGTGCAAAATCGGGACATGATCGGCGGCGCCCGGTGTCCTGAGCCCTAACCCTGGGATACCCCCTCTTCACTGTTTCCCTGTTCTGTCACGCCTGTGATTGTCGTGATCAAAACGCCAACAAAGACAAAATAAAAAGGGGGAGGCAAGGAAAAGGGGTAAGACACCAGAAGAGCGTTCTAGCGTGAGTCGAATACCGGGCCGCAATATATGCTGATGAGTTGCAATGCCTTCGAACATATGGAGCCGGTAACGAGGCTCAGCGTCCCCAAGGACAGATGGATATGTGTATATATATATATATATATTATACATCCACGCACAATAATAAACGTGAGTATTCAAAGAGCGATATCACTAGATATGAATGCCAATGAAATTGAGAAGCTGAGCTGGTGCCAGTATTGCAGCACCCGCCCGGATGGGAGTCAATCACATCCAGAGTCGTGCACACAGCGACAGCTGCCGTCTTGAAGGAGCACTTGCACCACGTACCGACGCTCTGGAACCGGGTACCGACAAACGGCAGCTTTATGCGAGTTGGGTCAGAATTCGAGTTTGAGCCTGCAATGGTTGGAACCATGGTCCGTCAGTAAGTTCGTCCTCCGCGTCGGCCACGGCACTCGGCCGAGTGAGCACGACAAATGACACGCTAAAGCACCATCTGCTGCTGGCCAGCAGCTAAATCGCTCCAAACCCGCAGAGGTTGCTGCGTAGTATTGTATATCTTGTTGATCGGTAACCCCTCTGCTTTGGGACTGTCGAGACGCGTCCCCGTGGAAACGCATTGGCATGTCAGACATAGAGCGAAGAGAGGCTGCCGAGCGACAACCGCGTCAGGTCTAGGAAGTCATATGGTCCTAAACGGTCTCTCCAGATCATCTCTCGTATTCCCTACCAATCACAAAAACACACGCGTCGAGGTAGCGGTATGATCCCTGGGCCAGGTTGTAGGTTGCTTCACGTGAATGCAGTGTGATAAAGGGATCGTCATCTCCACTTGGAGTCTGAAAACATCTTCTCGTCTCGAGCAGAGCCTTGTGATTTTGCGGATAGGTGACACACATACCTCGGGAGTGTGGGCAATGGGAGCATCCCGTACTTCACTTCGCGCTAGAAATGAATGTATCACTCATCCATATATGAGCCCGTGGTTCGTAGGTCGCACACCACATGGATGTATGATAGCCTGAATTCCAGGAAGCTGGCGCCTGACGCGGCTCGGGGCATGGCAGATATGGCATCAGATGGCCGACTGTAGACCACTCTCTGGACAGAAATCAGGCGGGCAGCAGGCCTTCATTTATCTGGACCCGGCAGTCTGGTAACCGGTGGGGCTGGTCATCATTCGCGAGTGGGACTGGGTCCCAAAGCGTCGGAGGTCGACACAAGGATTGCCCAGCAAGCCCAGCACGCCCAGAAACGCAGGCGTCGCTAGCTTGGTCTGACCGCCTGAGCGCCCGGGGTAGCCCAGCTGGTTCCTCGCTGTTCTTCTGGTTGTCAACCAGTCAACTTCGCCATGTCTCAAACCAGGACCTGTGACATGTCTTGTGGAGGAGAGCCGAATGAGCCGCGAGACGTTGTCAGTTGGCACCACCGCGACGTTGCACAGTCTTGTCTTGCAACTATAGCGTCAAGAATCCTTCCAAATGTCGGCGTGGTACCTCAATCAAGTCCTCAATCAAGTCTTCTTTCCGACCCATGGCAACCGATTCAGTAGAATCCTGCTTTTGGAGCCCACTCAGGGAGCTGCTCGACCGTACGTACACCTCCCCACTAGCCCCCATGGGGCAGCAAGTACGCTCAGAGGAGTAAGGCCGAAAATGAAACGAAGGCATCGTCGGTTCTGAACTTCTGACATGCCCGACCTGGTTAGAGCTCTGCCTTTCATCGCAAACGGGTGATGTCTTCGTCTTGAAGCAAAACCCCTGTCCATTCTGAATTCGGACCCGAAGCAAATGTCGAACAGGCACCGAGAATGTATGTACAGTGACGAAAGGCACTCATCGGTGATGCTGTGCAATAAACCTCACTCATGCGGGCGGAGCTGCGACCGCGTGCATCAGGGGACAGCTCGCACAGCGAGCGGAGAGTATCTTGCATAGCAACGGCGTATCTCGTGGCCAGTATGAATCGAGATGGTTCCTGCGGCGGCTTGTCGTCATGCGGGTGATATTGGCATGGTCGTACTCCCACTGGTTGGCCGAATGTGGTGTGCGCGCTCCCTCGAGACGCCCACGAGAATGTAAATGCCCTCTCCTCGCCCCAAATGGAATGGTGCGATGACGATCCTTCACAATCACCGACTCAGCTCGCCGCCGCTCCAGTTGGCGGTCAAGAAAACGGCGCAAGCGAGCGTGGAATGGTGTGGTATTAATTTATTAGTGGTCTTCCTTCCCAGCTCTCTGCCTGAGGGCCGTGGCTGTCAGAATGGCCAGCCACTGTGTTCCCCGAGCTTTGTCTGAGCGGTAGAACCGACGATCCAGCGATGTGAGTCGCTGAGACGACCCGACAGACTGGTTCACCTATTGAGCTGGCGAATTGCGTATCTTGCTGCCCCGCCATATCCTTGCTGCTGGCCTCCATGTGTTCCAATCCCAAGAGCCGGCAGCTCGCGCTAGCGAGCAACGTCCCCCCTCTTGGGCACCTATCGACGAGGATGCCTTGCCGGGGGAAAAGCGTGTTCGTTTCGCACAACTGCATATTCGACACTAGGCCTCGGTAATCACTCAAGTCATGAGACACACAGGACAGCATGCTAGTTTCCTGGATCCAGAGCCCTCAACATGGGGTTTGTGAGATACGACGCGCCGGAACTGCCGGGTTATGGTCATCCTGGGGTACTCGGGCCAAGGCGCCCGAGATAAGTACCGTACGATAGGTTCGCAGGAAGGAGTCTTCGTCCTCCATCCAAGGGCCCGAGTAGGAAGTCTCGGAGTGGCATGGGTACACAGATATCGAAAGATTCGAAACTGCTGCAAGACGTATATGTCTTGATAATGCCCAGTCTGTAAGCGAACCCAACGTACCGGGAACCAGCCACTTGCCGGCTGCGAATCCCAAAAGGTAGGACAGTTTCGGAGACAATCCCGGTCCTTGTCAAACCGCATCCCATCCGAGATAACAGGAGAAAACCTGTGTCTGTTCCACTCCTCGGCGCCTGCGAGCTAACCTAGCTCAAGACCGGGAACTTTGTCATGCATGCTTTGACCCGAAAGCGATGCGGGGTTAGTGAATCCCTCTCCTCTCTAATGTATACAGTATCAACGATGTCGACAATGATGGAAACTCGAGAGCTGAGAATGTCGGATGGGGATGCATAACCTACCTTAGGTACGTAGACAGGTAGAGTGCCAGAAGGAAGAGAGACATGTGGTGTCCGTGTTGCATGGGCGAAAAGGAGACTAATGACGAGAGCGACCCGACCAGTTGGGAGCAGTTGGAATTACTGTAGCGGACCCATCACAAGCTGAGAGCTGATAGGCCCGCAGCTGACACCGCCCTGTGGCCCGCGCCGTCTTTTCGACCAAAAGGAAGGAGTTTAGGGTGGAGAGCAGCAGAAAAGTCCACATTGTCCATTCCATTGTGCGGGTGCTGGCGCCTTCCCTCGACACAAGCCCGCTTCGACAGGGGACCATGTGGGGCAACCCGTTCTCGTTCTCCATTGGGAAAGCCAGAGAAGCGAAAGAGAACCTGCCCTGGCCTGAGCTGGGGGGAAGGCAGGGCAGGGAAGACCTGAACCTCTCAAATCCCTCTCCGCCTTGAGAAACGGCTGGCGCCAACAGACCGACAAAACTGAATTTGGAAATAGCTGAATTTCTACCCGAATTTGACAACAACAGTCGCAACACCCTCAAGCTCAAAGAGGGGACCCCTCGTTCCTTCCTCACCACAACGCAACCATAACACCATCCCTTACCTCAGGTACCTACCGTACCACACACCTTCAGTGTACACATCAGTACCTTAAACACCAGAGCAGGGGGGATCCATGGTTGCAGACCTGGGATACACGGAATAGGTACCTTTGTACCCACTGGTACTCGCCCACTGGGTCAAATCTCCGGCATTGCCAGCTCATTGCGCCTCAACTGTCACTTTTCACACACAACACACACACGGCACACACACTCACAACGACACACGCGATTTGCAATAGTACCGGCCATACGAACCCCGACTCCCGTCGACTTATAACTGCCACACTCCTCCCGGTCCGATAAGTCGTGTTCGTGTAGTCTCATCCAATCCTCCGGTACTGATGCTCGTCCTGGCCGAAGCTCTAAGGTCTGTAACAGTATAGGGCTTCTTTTCTCTCGTTATAAGACACGCAAAGATCCTCGGTCAAGGTGTGCCCCAAATCCCCACGCACACAGCTACCCATTTGGAGAGCTCGTCTTTTTGGGGGTTATCGACAGCGTGCCTTACATCGACCTGCACGTCATCTAGAACCATTCATATACTACCACTTCTCAGGGCATAACAACCCGTTTCCTCCTGTACTAGACGCTCGTTACACACTGGTACTCATTACTCCCAAGGTCATATATCACCGAGGATGCTAACCTGTTGTTTCAGGCATCCGTCAGCTCCACAACACCTAGGAAACCGTTGCGTAGATGCTCAAGCTAGGAAACCATTGTCATTTCGCTTCAGTCGGGATTTCAGTAGCATTCCATGCCCTACAACTTGTGAGTGCCCACTCCTATGGTCCATCATCTGAAGCCACGCCAACTGAGATGCTGCCCAGCCCGGACCGTGACCGTCCACGCAGAACAGTTGAGATGGATCGGCCCTCTCAGCCCATGTCGACTGGCGCTTCGGAGATGGCTGTGGATAGTCGAGGTCTGGTGTATAACCCAAGGAAGGAGTATGTCGAAAACGGGCGATTCTACCATGCTTGGCACAAGGGGAAGTATCTGTTCCCATGCGATGAGGTAAGGCCGTCTGCCCCTATTCCTCATACCCGCATTGCTAAGACGACGTCGGTGTAAAGGAGGAAAAGAACAGGCTTGACATCATGCATAAAACATTCACTGTCGCTCGCAGGGAAAAGCACTTCACCGCACCCGTGCGCATCAGTCCCGGCTACAAATGCAACATACTGGACCTCGGTTGCGGCACAGGAATCTGGGCAATTGACGTCGCTGAGTTCGTACCCTCCTCACTCCTCACTCACCCTGGACTTCTCGTATACTAAACAACCACCACCCAGTGAATACAACCCTGAACAAGTCTATGTTCGCGGCGTGGATCTTGCCCTGATACAACCGCAGGAGTACGTGTCACTATCCTATATTCACCCAACACCGTATACTGACTTTATAGAATTCCGATAAATGTCGAGTTTCTGCAGGTGGACATCGAGACACCTTGGCAGAACATGGGCCGAGATGCCTGGGATCTGATCCATCTACGGACGCTCAATGGAAGCATTCAAAGCTATCCACAGCTCTACTCACAAATCTACGCGTAAGTTTCTCATCCTACATACGGCAGTCCGTCCAACACCTCAGACGCGTCCCATGTTGACATGCCTTGACAGCCACCTCAAGCCCCGCGTCGGCTATATCGAGCAGGTGGAGATAGACTGGATACCTCGGTGCGAAGACGGAACTCTACCACCGCACGCCGAGATTTTGAGATGGGCGAGCGAGCTACTCAGTGCCATGGACGACCACGGCCGCTCCATGAGAGTGGATAGCCAGCGGACCATGGCCCAACTGAGGGAAGCTGGCTTTGTCGACATCAAGGAAGAGGTCATCAAAGTAGCCCTAAACGGCTGGCCCACCGATCCGGACGAGAAGGAACGGGGGCGTTGGCTTGCCCTCGGCTTGACTACGGGCCTCGCTGCTTTGACCCTAGCGCCCTTGGCCAGAATGAGGGACAAGTCGAGCGCAGAAATCCAAAACCTTGTCGAGAGGGTGAGATTGGAAGTCGCTGATAGGAGGATCCATGCGTTTTGCTACGTGTAAGTCACTCGTACATGATCATGCAGGCAGCCGGACGCCAGACGCTTCGTTGCTGTACTTACGAAACTGAGTCAACTGACGTGCTCATAGCTATGTGTGGACGGCGAGAAGGCCATAATAATGTCACTACCCCTCGAGACCATCATTCTTCGGTATCGACCGAAGGACTGGATCCAGCCCCAAGCCTCTGTGTCAGTACTGAGCTGGTGGGCAGGATGGTGCAGGTCTCGTGTCCTTGGCCAGCTGCGTTCATTCAGAACTTCTACAACACCACAGTCACATCCGTCGTATCCTCCGAAACTCACACGGGAAGCATGGTCAAGCCTTTTCAAAGTTTCTTACTCGCAGCCATCGTTCTCCCCTTATTGGTCCCCAACGCCGCCCTGCAGTCCATGTTTGCGTCATGCCACACCTCTGTCCACCTACACCACTCTACACAGTGGAGCCCTCTGTTGTACGTATCTTGTTCCAGTTCGGTTGTCCTCAACGTTTTGGACATTATTGGATTCCAGGCGACTGTCTACGGGCCACGCCGGCTCGGCCAGAAGGACCTCCAACAACACCGCGCAGTATCTGCCAAAGCGGAACCAGCTATGGTCTAAAGATCTGGCTACATATTTAGGCGATGGATCAGGTTCCAAGCCAATGAGAAGCTCGCAGGAGCCATCTGGCCCGGCCGCTATGGGCGACCCACGCGCCGATGTCTTCCCCTACCGGCCGTTATTACGGCCCGCTACTGTCATGCTCGGCCTCCTAACCCCGTCGGCAACGACATCAACAAAAAAAGGCGGATACACCTCAGGAAAGCCGTTGGGGCACGAATACTGTTCCAAATACATGCCAAACTGAATCGAGGTTGAACAGAAACGGACTACCCCTTGTCTTCACTTGAGCCGATATTTGTGGGCGGCAAAAACAGGCGATTTGCAGCCTCCGCGGGCCATCGCATCATTCCTTGTCCTAGCTGCAACGTCGGCCCGCTTGTTTCTTCTGCTTTTTGTGTGTGGGGAGCATGGGAAGCTTCAAGCTTGGCCATGTTACTCCCGCCTCATGTTTTTCGCTTCTGTCCTTTTCTGACGGCCGAGAGGCGCTGTTGGCGTAAGGCTGCAAATCTAGCTCGCTTGGTTCGATGCATCTAGCTTGTGTCTACCTCAATGGCATAGCGAGACATTGTTGTGGAGTTGACTCGGTTTTGTCCATTCATGCCCCAAACATGCTAAGCGTCTGCGGTTTCTTTTTTCGGGGGGGGAGGTGTGGCGGCGGCCAGGTCGGGAAAAGCTGTGGGCGGTAAACTCCATTTCAGTCATGAGGCGTTTCAAAAACAAAAAAGGAAGGAGAAGCAACTTTGGGATACGGTCTCGGTGATTGCTCCGATCCGTCACCGTGCAAAGATACCATACCTAATGTCAATGATACTGGGACCGCTATGATTCTGTCCGGGAGTCTATCGAATCTACGGTGTCGACGGACACATCCAGGCTTCTGCTGCCACTGGAAATGGATGCGATGACTGAGCACTTTACCGATCAAAGGTTGTGTCATTCTTGTGGATGGCTGCCGGACGCCAGCCAGCATCCCTTCTTACCTCGACGATCGCAGCCTTTCCCACCACGCTAGTTGACCTGGCCCTGCTGGCCGTCCTGTCGTCACGTCTCCCATCACACACCCTTGCCGTCGTCACTGCTCAACCACGTCAGCTTCACTTGACAAGTCTAGCTGCATGATAGGCGTCACTAGATCTCCGCAACACTGCCCTACCATTCCTGGGATCGACCTATAGACAAACCACGCTATCAATATGCCATATGCCAACGTACCCTCCTTCATCTCAGACCTTTGTCGAAAATGTGATCTGGCTTACCAGCTTGGCTGCTAATATGAGCATGGGATCTGAGGATGAGAGCATGCAGGACAACTGGCACTCATGCTGGCAAACATACTGCGGCCGAGACTCTGTGACCGGTCTACCGTCTGCCAATTATGCTCGAGCAACTGGATTATATTGGGCTTGCAAAGAGGACTGACTCTTGCCAGCCTTGGACAGCACACCTCTCGAAGAGACTAGACTAATGCCCGCGCGGAGAGACATCCGGATACCGAAAGCGGTCAAGTCGACAGACGATCAGGAGCTAGCCCTCACGTCCGGTGTGCCCAGTAGGTCGACCGATCACAAGGGCACATAGGGCCGAGGCACACACGTCCCAGGCACGATATGTCAACAAGACCCTGCTGGCTCTGCACTGAACCAGACTCAGCTCGGCATTCTGTCCGCCACGTCAATGGCACAAGCCTCGACGTCAACAAAGCAGCCACATACGAACCACCTGCATACGGATGGATGGCTGGCTTGGACACTGCTAGCGAGTCGCGTCACAATGCCCATGAGTCGACAACTGTGATGTATTATCCAACCTCCTATCGAGGGAGCTATATTGGGCCATATGCGAGGTGTCCAACGTCTTGTCAGTATGCTCGCTCTCACTCGTAACCCTGATTGTACATGTATATACGATAAGGCAGGAGAATCCGAAGAGAGTTAGATGCCCGTGAATGGCACCGTGTTCCTTCCTCCAGTTCAGGCACAAAACGAGCATCATGGAATATAGAACAGGGGCCAATGGTTGCATTGCGCGTTACTACGGGTACCGTCCTGTAACCCATATGGCAAGAGCCACAGCCACACCACCAACATGAGATAGAGAAAGACACAGCATAGCAAGTGTATCACTAACGTCAAGAACAATCACCAACTTCCTTTTACTCTGAACACCCATGCAGTTGATAAGTTGTACACGATTACAAAAGGAAAAGAGAGAACCGCCGCCACCACTCTATCTCGGCCAGAGGGTAAAAAAATGTACACAGGGCGAGTACGCTGCACTCTCTCTCTCTCTCTCTCTCTCGTCTAGTTTCCACCTCGGCTCCTCGTCCATACCCATCTAGCCACTCCCGGAAGGGAGAATTCCCTAACACGACCTCCTCCACTGCCCCGACGCCAAAGCGACCCATGTCGAGTCTGTATTGGTGTCGGCCCCACGAGTTTCTCCATCGGGATGGAACGAAACGGATATTCGTTCTGTTCCCTCCCAGCCACCACCCCCAGACTTCCGTCAATCCATCCCATCTATCCATCTTTCCCGTCCAAACCTCCGACCCCCACTAAAGACAGAACTTTAGTGATGAGCCGCAGGCTCGCCGTGGTAGCCGACCACCTTCATGCGGCCGATCATCTCGCCGACGGTGAAGAAGCCGAGGACCTCGGCGGCGACGACGCCTCCGGCCGCGAGCTGGGCGCGGTTGACGTTGCGGGCCTGCTGCAGCAGGGAGGGGGCCTGCTGGGCGGCCTTCTCGGCGGCCTGGGCGGTGGTGGCCTGGGCCTGGCGGAAGAGCGCGCCCGGGTTCTGCAGCCGCTTCCACAGGGTCTGGAAGTAGGTCTGGAAGGTCGTGAGGGGGCTGTTTACGCGTTGTTGACGTGATGGTTAGTTTTTCGTAAAGAAACAAACATGGTGTGATGGAGGGATGGGGAGGATGAGTGGAAATACGTACGGAGGAGTCATGTGACGTCCACGGAAGACGATCTTGCCCAGCTCGAGGCCGACTCTGGAGTAGTAGAGCACGAATGGGACTTGGCCTGTTTCGAGAAATGTGTTAGCACCCAATGGCATCAAGCAATGACAAAACAACAACAACGACCGGATAATATAGACAGTAAGTAACATACGCTCAACAAAGGCAACCAGCCTTCCCGTCCGGCCGCCGACCTTGCTCAGGGCGCCGGCGGCGCCCTTGGCGGCGTTGACGATGGCCGGGCCGGCGGACGAGGTGACGCGCGAGAGGCCCTCCTGGGCCTTGCCGGCGTACTCGGCGGCGGCGGCCGTGGCCTTGGCCGTGGCATCCTTGGCCGTCGAGGCGGTCTTGGAGGCGGCCTCCTTGGCGGTGGAGGAGGCCTTGGACGCGGCGTCGGCGGCCTTGCCGGTCGCGGTCGACGACTCGAGGCGGCGGCCTATTTGCAGGGCCGAGCGCCGGACCAGCGGCCGGGCTGCTAGGAGGGGGAGAGACATTGTCGTGTGTGTGTGTGGGGGATGTGTGTGTGTGTGTCCTCTTGTGTGTTTATATCGTAGGAGGGGAGAGACTCGTGTCCCAATCGTCGACGGAGAGGGTTCAATTGGGTGGAGGGCGGTCGCGGATTGTCGGAGGGTCAGGAGGTTGGAGGTGAAGTTCGGGATTGAGAGCTTTTTCTGCGCTTGGCAATGATGGTTCGTCGACGACAAGAGCTACCCGAGAAAAAAATGGAGTACGTACCCAGAGCCACCTTCCTCCAGCACGAAGCTCGGAAGATTTCGTGTGGTGCCTGACTGTGGCTTGCTGCGCTCACCAGCCACACATTTCGAACTGGCGGTTTGATTGGCCAATTGGAGACTAACCAATTCCAAGCTCCATCCTGCCAGCTGACAGCCTGACAGAGCTAGGATGAATATCGTAGGGTTAGGGTTATGTACAGTATCAGCTTCCCATCTCAAGCATCTCCTTGGACGACTCCGCCATGAATCACATCCTGACACTCTACAACCACAGATCACAGATACGGAAGACGCAGATAGCTGGAATATATTCAAGTTAGATCAAGGATGCTTCTGATTGAACCATATATATCTCGTGTCTATAAACATGACTGCCGGACACTCTAACAGACCACGTTGCCTTGCTCGGACAAATCACCACCATGTCAGGGAGACGAGCCAGCTAACGAACTAGCACCCCAAGAGGTTCTACCATTCCTAATGCTGCAGCCACCGGAAACCTTGAAATGCAAGAAACAGACAAGAAATGACCGCCTCAGTCCAGACTCTGGATCTGCACCTTGATGGCGCCTGTCTTGGGGTCCGACGCCGTCTCGAACGCCTTGAGCGCATCCTCCAGCGGGAAGCGGTGCGTCACCAGCCTGCTGAGATCGACCACGCCGTTCTCGACCAGCCGGATGGCCCGCGGCCACGTGTTGCTGTAGCGGTACTGGAACTGGAGGTCCACCTCGCGCACGCTGGCCCGCATGAACGGGATCTGGATCTCGTTCTTGCCCACGCCGATCACAAACACCTTGCCGCCAAACTTGACCGCCCAGATGGCCGCGGCGATGCTGCTCTCGACACCCGTGCACTCGAGCGCCAGCGTCGGCTCCACGCCGCCAAACGACTCCACGATGGCCTTGGCCGCGTCCTCGGCCGACAGGCGCTCGACCTTGTGCGTGATGACGGACGGGCAGATCTCCTTCGCGAACTTCAACCGGCCCTCGTCGATGTCCGTGATCACGAGCGGACACGCACCCGCTGCCTTGGCGCACAGCAGCGTGATCAGCCCGATGGGGCCGGCACCGCACACCAGCACGGGATCGCCCAGCCGCAAGCCGGCGCGCTGGATGCCGGCGAGCGACACGGAGAGCGGCTCGAGCATGGCGCCGTCCTCGTACGACATGTCGCCGATCTTGTGGCACCACGCGGCCGGGTGGTTGACGTAGCGCCGCAGCAGACCGGCCACCGGCGGCGTCGACAGGAAGGCCACGCGCTCGCAGCCGTTGTAGCGCCCCGTCAGACACGGCTCGCACTCGCCGCAGATGACCTGCGGCTCGATGGCGACGCGGTCGCCGACCCGGAGGGACGTGACGCTCGGGTGCGCGGCGATGACCTCGCCGGCGGACTCGTGGCCTAGCACGTGGTCGCACTCGACGATCATGGGGCCGATGCAGCCGTGCTTCCAGAAGTGGACATCGGATCTGTGGGCGGGCGGCACGCAGTGGTGAGCAAGACGGCTTACACACAAGAAGACACTTAAAATATGCGCATCTTCTGCTTAGGGGAAGCTTACCCGCAGATGCCTGTGCTCCTGATCGCGATTGTGACCTGTCCCTCCTTGAGGCCCTCGCCCTTTTGCACGCTCTCCAGGCTTGGCCCGGCCTCGTTTATCCACAGATCATGGCTCGGGTTCGTGTAGACGCCAATGTTGGCTTTGCTGACTTTGGGCGCCGGCGCGGCTGGCGCGGCATCGATGGCTGAGGGGCTCATGGTGGTCCCTCACGTACATACACTCAGTGAAAGACTCGAGAGATCCGCGAATCGCAAGATGTAGTTCGGACGCGGGGTAGCAGTTGGGGAAGTCTATTCCACGATCACGCAGCTCTGGGATTTATACTGCCTGCTCGTCGCCGATCTCGCCGTCGTGTCAGGGTGGACAGAGTGTGCTTGTGTGTTGGCAATGGGAGGAGACGGTCCAGTCAGAGATGAGAGCAAACTCAGGGTCCTACGGTCGAGATATAGCTCCCGAGCTCTCTGCAACCCGTCACCCGTGTTGCCACAGCACTCGCCAATGTATGTACCTCATCGTCACTGCACCGACGGGTCCTCCCTCCCACCGTCCAGTCCTCCAGCCCAGCCAATCCGACACGCGGCGCATGTCGCGCAGGACCACATCTCGGAAAATTGGTCTCCTGGTAGCTACGCGGGGCGGTCACAATGGCCGACATCTTTTTTCTTTTTCTTTTTCTTCTTGAGAACCGCGAGACGACCGCCCGAGTTGTGGATTTCGGCGACCCCTCAGACGACATCGGTTCGGGCGCTGCAAGGCCGAACCGCTTGCCGCTCCAATCACGGCGCCGCAGCGGCAGCAGCGAGGTTCCCGCCCTCCCCGCCTCCTCTGCTATCCCCGGTTTCCGCACCCCACAAGCTTTTTTTTCCCATGGACATCCAGAATACCAACATCCCACGCGACCAAATCACTGGGAAGCTTGGCGGATGGAGACACGCTAGGCTCAAACTTGTGATGGCTCTACGACAGGCATCTCCCGGCTTTGTGTGAGCCGCATTTTCCGATCGTGAGCCCGGACCCCGGGTTGACCTTGGCAGGCTTGGCTACGTACCTTGATCATCAAGCGATGGATATTTCTATAAGCACTGCCCCTGGTTCGAGGCTCTTCTCCTCCAGCAGACCAGGTGTTGAACCGTCTCTACCCAGGCGTTGAGACGCAAGTGCATCTTGATCGACCCGTCGTGCTGTCTGCTTCAGCCCGTGGCCGAAGTCACACACAACTGCAGTCGAGTCTGAGGACCTCACTCCTAGACGAGTGCTCACAGCTTTATTGCATGCCATGAGCCAAGTGCACGCCAGTGGCTAAGGAGTATGGCAACAAGCAAGTGCCGAAAACCATATTGCAGTGCAGACTACCACCCTCGATATCGTTTTCCATGTGTCACCCCCCCGATAAGACATCTCGGAGGTCTTATCGGCGTCCTCCCCGCATACACCATGAACGCTAGACTTACGTTGTCGACTATGTAAGGAAGTGAACCCCAAAAACTCTCCAGCTCTCAACTGCAGAAGCGAAGAGCTATATCGACCATTCCGAGAGACAAGACAAGCCAGAAATCGCTCGCCATGGGATCGACGACGACGACAACACCAGCACCGGACCTCACCTTCGGGCCCCCAGGCGACCAGTGGCACTACGACCGCAAGACCAAAACCTACGACCTGACGCGGCGGCGCGGTAGTCCCGCGTCGTACAAGCTGCGCACGACCCGGGGCCCGGACGGGACGTCCGTCGTCGTCTCCCCCGAACTCACCGCCCTCGTCGTCGTGGACATGCAGAACTTCTTCCTCCACCCGCGGTGCCGCGAGCACCCGCTCGGCCTGGCGGCCGTGGAGCCGACGCTGAGGGTCATTGCGAGGTGTCGGCGGGTTGGGATTCAGGTTTGTGTTTTTTTTTTCCTTGCCACTTCACCATCTCTCCTCACCGTTATGTGGTCGGACGAGAGAACAGGGTTCTGACGTAGCTGGGGACAGGTAATCTGGCTCAACTGGGGCCTGACCCCCGCGGACCTGTGCTCCCTCCCAGCCTCGGTCCAGCGCGGCTTCGCTCGATCACTCATCACGTCCGAGCCGCCGGACCCGTCCAAGGCCGTGCGGGCCGGGCTGGGCGCCGACCTGGGCGGCGGGCAGGGTCGGTGTCTCTGCAAGGGGGAGTGGAACAGCGCCGTGTACGGCGCCCTGGCGGACGAGGTCCGGCTAGAGTCGGGGGACCTGTGGTGCGACAAGAACCGCATGAGCGGGCTGTGGAGCGAGGACCAGCCGCTGTGGAGGGCGCTGACGGAGGGGGGGAAGAGGACGTTGTTGTTTGCCGGGGTTAATACGGACCAGTGCGTGCTGGGCACGCTGGCCGATGCGTATAATGCCGGGTGGGACTGTGTTATGCTTGAGGATTGCTGTGCGACGACGACGCCGGGGGCGAGGGAGGTGTGTCTGCATAATGTTGCGGTGAGTTTGTGGAGGAGGTCCCGTTGATATCAGGGGTGTGGGGGATGTGGGAGAAACGAAAGCTGACAGCGTCATAGGGATCGTTCGGGTTCGTGACGGATAGTGAGGCGTTTGTTGCTGGGGAGGTGGTCGATGCGTAGGGGGGTTGTTGTGTTGTGGAAGTGAAGACTGGTTTGGCGGCGAGGGCTTGTGCTTGGGCCATTGGAAGTGCGCAGGGATGATGAGCTGTTGCAGGTCGCAGTCGGTACGTGGGCTGGTCTGCCTTCGGTGTCAGCGCCGTTGGGGTGGCGTATTGAGCGCCTGGCTTGGTGAATGGCACCTCCAGTAAAACCCCAGGGCTTGCATTTCCCCCGTAACGAGTTCCGTAGCTGGGCGGGGTATTCCGGCAGCCCGATGAGCTCTTTTGTTCGTTGTGTCCCGGTTTCTCCAAACACTCCGCGAAGCCTTCTTTTCAGGTTTTGATGTCCGGCTCATGAACAACACGGCAGATAGAGCACGCCATGTCTACCTGTACGGTCTCAGTCCATTACTGAGAGGGCATCATGCGGCTTCGGGGCGCTAAAAGATGCCATGTCACATAAGGCCACGGGCTGGACACTGGAAATACGAGATCACCTGCACCAACGTTGCCAAGCAATTTTCTGCATACTGTAGCTTCTCTTATTCTTCGAGAGAATCTCTTTACTGGCGCTATTTTCGCCATGCCCGTCCGTCATAATTCGTAGTTCCCGCCCGGTGTTTCCCCAAAGTCAACACACAGCCCGTGTTGAATGCATTCCCATCTTGTGTATGCCCGTGATGCTTTCCCTCATTGTCCCAGAATTTCAGAAATGCCCTCCCTGTTGTCTCAACGCCGTATGCGATGCATTGTGTTTCCTTGTAAAAGAATCGTTCCCCGAAATGCAAATGCTCCGTTCATATGTCCCATCGACCGAGGACTGCGATCAGCCGCTCTCCACTACTACATCCCTCAGGCACTTGCCGTAGCTGCAGCAGAGTTCGGGGCCCGCTTGGCCATTTAATATGAGATCTCGTTTTGACTAGACAGTCTTGTTAATGGCTTGGTGGGGGGGGAAGGGTTGGGATGAGTCGGGGTGGTCCTTACGTCTGGACACGGGACTGGTCTGCCCGCCACCAGTCCAAGGTAGAGCAGAGGTAGTAATATACTGAGCTGCATGGAGTCGACGTGTAGCTAACGCAAGGACGCTCGACAATGGTCTTGGATCTCTTTGATCCGATGACAGAAATCGTATATATAAATAAGGTATAAAAAGAGAAAGGCCTCTGTGTACAAGGTGGCGAGTACGAGAGGCGAGTGGAAGTGGTAGGTAGCGAGCGAATGGAAGTTGAGGAGATGGCTTGCTCACCCAGATGCTTTCGTTCGGCCACAGGAATTAACGATGGCAAGACGAGAGAAAACAGAGCTGACAGAGGGATACCACGAAAATATATGATCACATATGATCGGTAGTGCCATCTCGCCCTTCAGTGGCCGAAGGAGGGGCGGACAACAGCAGAGGACCACCCTCGTCAGCAACAAGGTGACACTTTCCAAGACAAGGTAAAGGATAGGCAAAAAGCATGGCATCGTGCAGGTACTTTCCAACACGAGGAGGGAGAAAGAAGGGCCGTAACATGGCATGTGAGTGAGCATCAGCACACCTGTGGTAGCATTACGAGTGTTAGCGCAGTGACATGGTCCATCAACTGGGTTAGGTATCTTGGGTACGGAGAGGGCGCGCCCAGTGCGGTTCGTATGATCCCATGTGATGATCCTTTACCATTCCGATCCTGGTTATCGAAGGTGTTATGGCAAGTGGGACGGTGTGTCGAGGTACTCCAGTAACATGCGAAAGCCAAAAAGCCCGGAGTCCGTCGCCAAGTCTACCAATGACTCGGAGCTTCAGAGGAGGGAGGGACGCGACAAGGTGTGACCATTTGATGACCCGAGGGAGTGGAGGGACAATCTACTGTGGCAGACCAGAGTTGAAGAAATGACGGCATGTAACTGGCCAAGGGATTGCTCTCAGCCGCCGAAAATGTACGTAACCGTGGCTGATGTTTCATGGCGGAAGGTTCAAGAAGTTCCGTCATGATCAAGGCTGTGTGCTCGTAGCGTGCTGGCGAGTTCTTCTCGGACTCGGGAACCGGGCGAGGATGAGAAAGTCGGGGGAGGGGCTTGAACTTCTATTTTCGTATTTTCATGACGGCCAAGGTCTACCTTATGTACCTTGTACTGTACATGTGCCTTAGCGTTCGTGAATACGGGAGGCGACGTGAGTGGCTGCGCCCTCTCCACCACCTTGACATCGCTATCGCCGACGGTTCCGAATACTATGTTACACGTGAATACGTCGTATTGTAGTTATGTATAATCAGGAAGTGTCCCTGGATCCCAGAGATGGGTAATGTTTCTTTGAGGGATGACGGAATTGAACCCAATTGCTTCTGCGCCAAGTTGATTTGGAAGGGAGAGATCGGCAGAGATATCAGATCAGATTAAAAAGGTGTGGCGCCCTTTCCCCCTCACCGACCCTTCCCTTCTTTACACAGTACTCCGGGGATGTATCGCAGTATAGCTTCCCTTCCCTTCCCTTGCCAGCTATTGGACCTACCTTGGTAGCATCAGCACCACGATCTGAAGCTACCTTGCATATCAGGTCACCATGAAAGCCAGGTTGATAAGATAGTGTATCGATTGTGGCCTATGTCCACCTAATTACATGGCATAGTAACATGCCACAGCCAACAACAGAAGCAGCAACAACGACGCACGCAACAGACCAGGCAACGTGTGCTCGAGAAGGATGGCCGCCTTTGCCCCAGTTCCACCTAGCCAAGCGACCTCTCCTGTCCGCCTGGAAATGCAGCCAACTTCGCCGGCGTGTCCCTTGCCGTCCCCGCTCATTGACGCTGCTCAAGTGATGGAACTCCACGAGAACGACTGGTTCGCCCCTCGCCCCGACGCGGAAACCCCCCTCAACCGGAGAATGATTTTCGCGTCCCCGGTCAAACTGTGAGTCAGGCCGGAGCACGCAACCTGAGCATGCACGTCCATGACATAGTTAAAGCGTTAACCTCCTTAACCTCCCGATACAAAAAAACGCGACCCCTGAATCGCTATGCAACCGTGGCCTTGTTGTTGTTGTGGCAAATGCAAATATGATACAGTGCAAGAATTCCGTCTTCAGTAGTCGAGCGTTCATTGGGCGGGAGGCTGGTAGTTGAGGGGTCGTCTGGACAGTTCGTTAGCATTTCGACACGTCACAACTGATTTGCCAGCATGGAAAGTGGACGCACTTGAATAGTAGAATGTGTGGTTCCGGCTCATGGACCTCATAGTGCTCCCAACCCAGACTCTGTGTGATGCCCATCGCCCGCCATTCCTCCTCCCAGAGCAGCTTCAGGGTTCCCTTTGCCTTGTCGTGGTACTCTGACGGGATGGCTTTGAGCATCTGCTTTGGGATCTGCACGTGGCGGTACTCATACTCGCTGTCGTTGTAACTGTTGCGCCCACATCAGTCAGTACGTACCCTCAAGCAGTTATCGGCATCGCGGTAAGAGCGTACCGTGACGAGTAGTGAATTGCGTCGACAAACTCCTCCAGACGCTGCCGCTCGCTGTCTGTCAAGGGTCGCGGGACGCGATTCCGTCGGCTGGTATCGATATCCATTCCTTCCGTGTTCGCCATTGTGGGATAGGGTAGGTTGTTGAGGAGAAGCTGGTTTTGGTGGCGGTCACGTTCGGTACGGCCGGAGGTTGGTTGATGTTTGAGGATTCCCTGGCGGCTGGCCGTGGGCGATTTATAGGCAGAGAATTGAGCGGGCACACTTTGTGGTGGGCAAATAGTGCTGCTGCCTTGAAGTCGCGTCAAGACAGAGAAAATCCAGTGGGCGCGTGGTGAAGACTGGACGTGGTTCGCAGGCGCAGAGAGAAAGTGCTGTGTTTGAGCGATCGGAATGCGGCCAAACTTGGGCAATCACGGGGAACTACAGATGCTCAAACAGCTGCATCAACTGAGGAGGGCCGATGTGATTGTTCGGGAGATATCAGTCTCAGAAATGACTTGTCGACAACGAGGGGCGGAAAGGTTGAGGTGGAAAATGGGCGAAAGTCGGAGGGGAATGGAGCAGTTGTTGAAGTAAACAAAAGCCGCGGCCAAGATCTAGGCGGGTCCTTTTTCCAGCCCACCAGCGAAATTCATGCACGGACCACTTATAGCCTGGGGCAGCTATACGCAGTACTACCACACAGGAGTGACAGGACGTACCTCCAACGGGGTTTATGCCAACACGTGACAGCTCTAGAATGGCAGCTGGCTGTCACTCTTGCGGCAGCTGCCGTGTGGCTCATGCATGAGGCAGGCTGGCAGAGATCAAGCCACACAGTCAGTCCAGTTCCACAATTTCTCCAGTTGGCTTCTCGCGGGCGTCCTGTTGCAATGTGCGATTGACAGTTCACCAACAAAGCTGCAGCTCACCTTTGCTTCGTCCTCTAACATTTTCAGTCTGACGAGAGCTCAACACCCATCTTTCCGGCCCCTGGATTGACTTGCTCCACGAGCTAAGGCAGTAAGTTCAGCACCGCATCGCATCTCACTCCGAAAACCCACAGTAGCTCGCCCGACCCGCGGTTTTCTTCGCAATCCAACATTCGACGGACTGGACCCGCGACCACCACCGACCCGACGCGTCGTCGCTCAAATCGCGAATAGCTACCCCACGAGCCTGCCCGTCCCGGAATACATGCTGCACTTTTGCCAAGTCCTGCAAACTGTAGCTAGCTAGTTAGCAACCTGATACGATCTTACCCATATTGCTCGTCAATCATGGACAACAAGCGCAAGGCTTCGAGCGCCAATGGGGGCGGGTCAGAAGCCGACGAACGGGCTTCTAAACGTCGAAAGATGCCTCCTGTAAGTCCTTCTTGACTTAGTTTTCCGTCGCATCCTTCCATGGCGAGAGGCAGACTGTTAGATAGACGGTTTCCAAACTCCCTGCGAACATAATGCCGTGATGCACATAGCTTTTGGTCTTTGCCACGAAGCGCCAGGCCCGATGCGACTGCGTCTATCCAGCATGTCGCATATCTTTCGAGTGACCCCTGGACCACGAGCTGCGGACCACCCCAACTGACTTGACTCTCAGCCACCCTCGGAGTTTAACCTCATGCAAGGCGAGACAGCAGAGTCGACAACTTCTTACGGCCTGTCTTTCCTCGAACAGCTCAGGCGCACGCAGGACAAGAGGTACGTCGGCCGCCACCGATCCTTCACCCCCTTTGCGCCTGTTCCTCCGTCTAATTTTCTGTCGATGCTGCAGTGGCCGTCTTGTGGCCGGATACTTCGAGGAGCTGCTACCACGCAAGGGCAACGAGGACTATTATGCTAAGACCCCAATGCCCGTGTCCCTGCGGACGCTCGAACAGAAGCTGCATCGCCGCGAATTCAAGACCATGGCCGAGCTCGAGAGCTGGCTGAGGAGGATGGTGAAGAATGCCAAAGACTACTACTCTCGTCACTCGGATATTTTCGAGGATGCGGAGCGCATTCGGAAGGCTGTCAGCAACTACATGACCAAGACGAACCCTGCATACAAGAAAATCCCGTCCTACAGCTGCCAACCAGCGCCAATCCCCGAGACACCTGTGCCTCTCGACGAGGGAGATGGCGAGAGCGACGAGGATGCTGAAGGTAAACAGGATGCTGAGGCGGCCGAGCATAAGGCTGAGGCCGATGCTGACGCTGTTGCCGATGCCGAGGCTGATCCTGAGGCCGATGAAGATGAAGGCGAGGAAGAAGAGGACGACGAGGAGGAGGATGATGATGATGATGGTGATGATGGCGATGATGGCGACTCCGAAGCTGGCGCCCGACCCAAGAGAAGGGGACCCGGCCGCCCATCGGTAAGGGGGAAAATGAAGCCGGACCACGAGTACGAAGGTGTGCCCTACAAAGGGCTTAATTTCCAGCAAGCACAGGAGAAGATCGTGGAGGAAATGATCCGAAAGCCCGACGATGAGTGAGTACATCCGCATACACGCGATACCATGCGATGGCTGACGGACCTTGCTGCAGAGAACCGACATGGGCCAAATTTGAGGCGTTCCTAAACCTGCCACCCCGGTCATTGAAGGAGTACTTCAGCATCATTCAGAACCCGCTCTCCCTGAAAGGCCTGCAGAAGCTCGTCAAGGGAATCCACGGCAGGGCCGCCCCGACAGGAATCAGCGAATTCAAGGGCTGGGCAGCATTCGAGGAGAGGGCAAGCTTACTCTGGGAAAATGCTCATTACTTCAATGAGGAGGGTAGCGAGATATACAATCAGGCAACGGAGATGAAGGTAAGTTGCTGCAGCTGTTTATGCAATCTGTCTGGACCCCTTAAAGCTCACCTGGCCGTAGGAATTCTTCGAGGCGGAACTCGCCAAAGCAAAGGCCGTCGTGCAAGAACCCCCACAACCAAAGATTAGGCTGAGGGTGCCGCAGACCCAGGAGACCCCGGCGCCAACTGGACCTAAGAAAATCACAATACACGTGGGTGGCTCGCGCGCACAAACAACCGCCTCACCGGCTCCCCAAAGCGGCACACCAGGAGCGGCAACACCGTCCGACGGCGGCGCGAACGGTATTACGGCACAGCGGCTTGCAGGTCCAAACGGGGCCTCCGCCGCGCCCATGAGCCTAACGCAGCTCGAGCGCATGCGCAGCGTGTCTGGCGCCGTGGCCTCTCCCAGCCCGCCTATTCCAGGTGTCAAGCAAGAGCTTGCCAATGGACAGTCTCCAGCGGTCACGCCTCGCCTGAGCGGCGTCCCTTCACAGCCTTCGCCTTTTGCACCGCCTGGACAGATGCAGCCGCAAGCACAGTTTCTGCCACCTGGTGTTGCGCCTGGCCCATTACAGAACGGGTATCACCCGCCGCCAGTTGAGCGCCCGTCACCCATATACAGCAAGATCAAGCGAGCACCGGGCAGAGGTAAGCTACCGGCCCAAAACGTCCCTACCACGGGACTAACAATATTAGGACTGTCCGACGCCCTGATCAAGAGCCTACACATAAGAGGCCATCCCAACGTCCCCGTCGACAACGACTCGCGCTTCAACATCAAGATCCCGGCAGACCCCGTCTACGCGCAGCAGTCGGTTACCGTCCAGGTGCCCAACAACCAGTACAAGCTGCAGATCATCCCAATCCTCGCCCCTCTGGAGCAGCAGAACCGGGCGTACAGGCTGTTCGTCGTCTGCAACGGCAACGTGCTGAGCCGTTCGCCGCCGTTCCCGATCCCGGACGACGACCTGACGCATCTGCAGAACCTGCTCGTCTTCGAGGCGAATCTAGGCTTGGGCCTGAACGAGATCCAGGTGCACATGGTCGCGGCGCTGCCCAAGGGACAGAAATTGCCGGGCGGGGAGGACTGCGAGGTCGAGGTCTTCCGGGTTGTTGCGCAGCTTTTGCGTGCTTGATTGGCCGTGGTGGCGGGCAAGGGACACAATGGTCCTAATGCAACCCGGTTGCACGCGACGTTTTCTTTGTCATGGCAAAGGAAGCCACCGGTGGACAACGGCCTCTCTCTGAACTTGGGCCAACTTCAGATTGCGATGTTTTTGGGTGCAGTTGGACGTCTTCGCTTCTCCGACATGTTTCTATTATGAGAGGATTGATTTGAGCTCCTGTTACGCAACGGTAGTGTGGATGGATATTCGAGGAGTTATGACGGGACGCAGCAACCAGGAAGATGGCCACCGCGCAGTGCTTGCGACAGGATGTACGATGAAAATGCTAGGTAGCCTTGGCCGGAGCAAGCAATCATTGAATCAAGTTGCCAAAGCGCGAGTTCGTCGTGTTAGTTCTCTTTGTTGATCCAACATTCCAAACTGGGACACACCCGGTAGCCAGCCTTTTCGGGGACGTACGTGGCTCACGTTTGGATTTCTTTGTGGACGACGCATCCGGGCGCGATACCATGCATTACCTCTTCTTTCACTTCATCCTTTGTCTATCGGCTGGCTGGCGGCCTTATATCACCATGTCTGGTGTCGAGCTCATTAACTGAAGACACAGTGCCGCCCCCCGAGATCATCACCGAGCTCAAGTGTTCGCAGGAGCATTTCCTTCCCAGCTTGACTGACTATCACCACACAATTGTCTCCTCCAGCCATCGATCAGTATCACTCTCAGACTTGCCAGACTACACTTACCCTCCCTAAAACGTTAACACTCGTAACCAAAAATGGCCCTGGTCGAACACATCTCCCGCCACCTCCCCGTCCCCCCCTCCTCCTCCTCCTCCGACCCAACACCCCTGGCCTACGAGCCCATCCCGCCCACATCCGAGCACGCCGCCAGCATCGTCCACCTCGGCATCGAGGAGGCGCTCCTCTGTCCCGCGCTCCCGCCTCGCCCGCCAACCACAAAACCCAGGTCTCTAGCCGAGCTGCCGCGGGACTACAGACCAACTCGCTTCCGGCTCGTCGACACCTCCACTTCCGTGGGACAGGGAAAGTCGGACGCCTGGTTCGAGATGCTCTTCGGCGCCGTCTACGGCCGCGCGAGACGGTTCGTCGACGCGCACTTCGGGGGGGACATCCCGGCACCCAAGGACGGAGGGGAAGAGGAAGGCTCACTGTGGGGCGGGGGGAAGTTCGGGAGGGAGTTCTTCGCGTACGCGACCTTGGTGGTGCGGCATGACAACAACGTCGTGGGAGGGTGGGAGGCGGTGCTGCGCTCCGGGGCCGAGAGGACGGCGCTCGCGTGCGGGGTGGTGGCGCGGGCGCTCGAGGACGGGGCGTGGGACCGCCTGCTCTTCGGCGCGACGGGGGCGCAGAGGCGGGTGCTTGATGAGCTGGATAGGGGGATGATAGAGTGTGATGGTATGTATCTTTCTTTCTTTCTCCAGCCCGCAACTGATTTTGTAGGAAAATGCAGAAAGACTGACATGATATGGGAATAAGGCTACGAACGCACCAGCCTCCGCGCCCAGACCATCGACTCCCTCCTAGGCGGAGCCTCTCCCTTGCTGCTTCCTGAGAACTTCTGGCGCGAAGTCGACCTCCTGACGGGCCGGATCTTGAGCATGCTCCTCCCCTTACTCGACCTCGTCGACGCGCACTTCCCCACGGCGTCGGCGACCAAGCCCCTGGCCGCCGTGCACGCGGACCTGCACGCCCTGGTCGCCGAGGCGGGGCTGCTGGCCGTGGCGATGCGGCGCGCAGCAGACAGCGTGTTTCGGCTTGTCTGGCCTGAGGCGGGAGACAGGTACGAGTGGGCGAGCCAGGAGCACGACGCCGGGTGCGAGGCGGTGTACAGGGCGTCTAAGCAAGCGGTCGAGGAGGCCGGGGACGGGGAGGAGGCGGTGGCGAAGGTGAAGGTCGTGGTGTGGCCGGGCCTGGAGAGGTATCGGCGCGTGGGCAGTGGGGATGGGGAGGGGGTGGATGAGGTGGTGGTTAGGAAGGCGCTGGTGGGGTACTATTGCGGGAGGGACGGGCAAGATGCGGCGGAGGAGAGGCCGCGGTTGGGGGAGTATGTTGCGGTGGTGAGACAGGGGAGGAGGGGACGGACGTACGGGGGCAGACTGGTTACGGTGGCGGCTGGTGTCCCCCTGTCGGTGTGGTTGATGGTGGGCGCGTTCCTGGTGTTGGGGCTTGGAGCGGTCCTGTACCCGAGGTATGTCGGCGATTACCTGCGTGGTACGGGTGGCGACCCGGCAGGTGATCTATATGTAGCTCCAGAGATCCGTCAGGAGCCAGAGATCCAACAGGAGGCGCAGGCTTGGGAGGCGGAGTCGTTCATTTCGTGGCTCGCGAGGCGTGTGAGAGACATCGTTTTCAGAGGCACGCTCGGTTAAAGCAGGGCACATACGAGCTTGTCAGATGTAGGATTGAGATTTACTATAACTGTAGCAGGGTGGAGGGCAGGACAGTAGAGGGCTAGAAGAAAGGGCAGAAAAGAAAATAATGTATAAAAACACAAAAGCTCCAGGGCCCGGGTCCGAATTGAACCCGGGCCCTTTCATTGCCCCACGCTCTCCCACCGAGGTCGATCTTGATCGCCTCCTCGCCCAACTGGACTATGGGTGCGTGTTGGGGATGCGAGACGGTATTTGACTTCTTAGACCCAGGTAGTCTCCACGCTGGTGCGTGTCTGGGACCTGTACCTATGGCACCATTAGCAGTCGACTGCCGTCTTATGTCAGTTGTTCATGAGCTAGAGCAAGGACTATTCACAACGGCCCTGAGTTGCAAAATAGATTGTCAATCAAGGTCGTCATTGGGATATATTGGGAGCAGCTCCGAGCTACCGGTCTACCTGTGCAAGCACAACGGCTATGTCTGGCCCTCTTGACAACCGCCCGCCGAAGATCGTGAGCTGGCTTCCGGAACGGCTACACACTACCAATCTACATAGACAAGGGTATTGTACTACAGCTACCACTGCCATCCTTCTTTTTAAACGCCATCATCTGAAAGCAAACCAGTCGACCGACCCCCATTTTCCATTCCTCGCCCCAAACTCGGCTTAGTGTGAACGACTCAAGCAACCAAGCATTCATCACATCGTACGACGACCTGCACCAGACGGTGACGCCAGGATCATAGCACAGCACTACCACGTAGTAAATCGCGCCTCTACTCTTCCGCCCCGACATCCACCTCCGCATCCGGCACCCAGCCCTTCGCGCGCTCGCCGCCACGGACCACCATCCCGTAGCCGATGAGCTCCACCTTCCGGACCGACTGGCGCAAGACTTGTAGCTTCTGGGTCCACGACTTGCTCTTGCTCTGCGGCAGCATCTCGACAAAGCTGCGGAGGTCCTGCATGTCCTGCAATATGGTGCGCGGGCGAGCTGAAGCATCGTCGCCGTCCGCCGCGGCGAGGCTCCGCGTCAGCGCGGTCGAGGTGGTGGCGAACCGCATCATCTCGCCCGTGAGGTCGAAGACGCCGTACAGGTAGTCCTGCACGGTGATTGACACCACTGGAGCCTCCACAGTGCCGCCGGTGGCTTGACTGCTCTCGGAGGGCGAGATCGCGGGCATGTTGTAGTCGGCCTCGGCCTTGGCCACCGGGTCGGCCTCGGGGAGGGGCTCGCGGCGAGCCAGCTCCTCGATTTCTGCAGAGAGATCCTGGTAGCTGACTAGGGTTTGCGTCTTGAGGTAGTGGGCGAAGGTCAGGGCCTCGACGAGCTCCTCCATGCAGCTGAGGTTGTACGAGTACCGATACCGGTTGATGCCCTGGGTGTCTGGGGCGATTAAGGCGAGCAGCTTGGAGATCTGATCCAGCCGCGCCGCCATGTCTTTCTTGATGTCATTGGGGAGGTCCTGCTGGATCTTACGGACTCTGAGGAGGGTCAGCGAGTGTTCTCTCATGCGATCTGCTGATTTGATGGAGCTTACCGTTGCAGGGCAAAGATGCTGATGGTAGTTACAGCAAGAATCAGTAAATGGCTCCGCGTGAACTGGGTAGCACGCGCTACGGCATGAGCACTCACATCTTCTTGCTCAGAGCAGTGATGTCCCGCGAAGCCTTGACGATCCTCTCGCGGCGCTCGTGGTGCTGGTCGAGCTCATCTCGGAAACGCTCAAACATGGGCGTGTACTCGTTTCTTACCACCGGCACCGTCTTTTGCTGACCGGCAGCTTTCTCATGGCTGCCATCAAGTGTCCTCTTCTCATTGCCGTGGTGGTCGCGCTTGATTCCAGACATGTTGAATGGCTTCGTTTCTGGGAGGTGGTGCAGGGGTAGGGGGGTGAGGGTACAGTACTCTACTTATGGTAGGATTGGAAGTGCCTTCCTGTGGTAGGTGAGCTCAGAGTGTTTGTGAGCTCCAGATCCACTTGTTTCACTGAAAGCACGCTGATTATTGGTGCGGAAAGATGCTTGGCGGAGTTGCTGCTGTTTCCTCGGATGAAATGACGAAATGATTGGATGGATCTACTGCGCAGTCAATGCTCCTTTTCATCTGATCTTAAGATCTCAACATCTCAAGACCTCAAAGACAAGTCGTCTGAGATGAAGTCGGACAGTCTCACATGAGTCGCAAACTGGAGAAAGTGTGCTTTGGGAACAAAACAAATAAAAGTTCACGAACGAGCCCAGAAACATTGCATTTTTCTTACATACCCGGATCTTCGGCTTGAGAATTGAGTGCATCTGTGTCCACTGCTCTCGTCGTCGCTGTGCTTGTTTGCATATCAATAGCGCATGGAGAAGGGCCAGTAAATACGGTAGCCGACAGATATGGCATCCGCCAGACCTCCACGGGCGCCAGTCCGGTCTGATCGTCAAGACGCACCAACAGAGCCACCATCGCTCTTGTCACGCTTCTTCTCAACCCCAACCCCCCTCTACCTCGCCGCCACCCTGTTGCGCCTCGTCCTGCTCCTCTACGGCCTCCATCAAGACGCACACTCGGCCATCAAGTACACCGACATCGACTACCTCGTCTTCACCGACGCCGCGCGCTCCGTCTCGCGCTCCCACTCCCCCTACGAGAGGGAGACGTACCGCTACACGCCTCTCCTGGCCTGGCTTCTCCTGCCCACCGCGTGGAGCACCGCCTCGCCGCTCGGCAATGCCGCGCTCTTCGCGTCCGGGAAGGCCGTGTTTGCCGTCGCGGATCTGGTGGCCGGGTGGCTGATTGAGCGGATTCTGATCTCGGGCGCAGGCGGCGCTGGCGGTGGAGGCAAGGGCGGGAAGGGGATGGACCCCGCCACGGCGAGGAAGTACGCCGCCATCTGGTTGCTGAATCCCATGGTCGCCACTATCAGCACGCGGGGGAGTTCGGAGGGTCTGCTGGGCGTGCTGGTCATGGCGCTCTTGTGGGCCGTGCTGTCCAAGAAGACCGGGCTGGCCGGCTTGCTGCTCGGCTTTGGCGTGCATTTCAAGATCTACCCGTTCATCTACGCGCCGGCCATCGTGTGGTGGATGGACGACGAGAGGTTAGGACGGGCAGGGAGGAAGACTGCCGTAGACCGACAGACTCTGTCCGACAAGGTAAAGGGCTTCATCACGCCTGCGAGGCTGGACCTTGCCCTCGTCAGTCTGGGGACCTTCAGCAGTCTCAACATCGCCATGTACTGGCTGTATGGCCTGCCCTTCATCACCCACACCTACCTCCACCACGTCACCCGCATCGACCACAGGCACAACTTCAGCCCGTACAACATCCAGCTGTACCTGGCATCCGCGACGCCAGCCTCCTCCTCCTCGGGGCTTCGCGTCGAATCCGTGGCTTTCCTCCCCCAGCTCCTGCTGTCCTGCGTCCTCATCCCGCTCATCACGGCCAAGGCCGACCTGGCGACGTCAATGCTCGCCCAGACTTTTGCTTTCGTGACGTTCAACAAGGTCTGCACTAGCCAGGTATGCCGAAGAAGAAGAACCCACTTCACCTCCATGCTGTCAAGAACTTCCCGCTAACTGTTGGTGACACGCAGTACTTCCTCTGGTACATGGTCCTGCTCCCGTTGTACCTCCCGCGCTCTTCCTTCCTGCGTAACAGGCGACTTGGTCTCGCGGCCTTGCTGCTCTGGATCGGCGGACAGGCAGCGTGGCTACAGCAGGGGTACGAGCTCGAGTTTCTCGGCAAGAGCACGTTCGTGCCAGGTCTGTGGCTGTCGTCGCTGGCCTTCTTCCTCATCAACTGCTGGATCCTCGGTGTCATCATTGGGGATGTGGGCAAATGAGGCGTTGTTTGCTGACACGGTGTGTGAGTCGGAGAGCTGTAGATGGGATATGGTCAACCACAGGAGACGACTGGTGTATATGTTTTATTTGGGGTGTCTCCGCAGAGCCAGATCATACAATCAAGCGCTCACCGCGAGTCTCACAGATCCAGGCCAAGCAAACGTGAAATAGCGGCGCTTTTCAACTATCATCTATGTCTGCAAGATCGAGACCTCACGAGATAGGCTGCGATAATAACACCTCCTCAAATGACGCATGGTCGCGCCCTAGAGGGTCAGAGTTGGTGCCCCAAGCGACATTCTGCCAGATTTACACCACCACACATGAACTCACTCCGATTTCCCTTCCTCGCGGGAACTGTTTTCCATCACCCTGTGATCCCGATAAAGCATTCCGGCAGTCGGTCACAGCCATGGCCAAGTAATATAGGCTTCAGGGCCCTGCAAAGGCGCAGCGTTTGCCCAAGACTGGCTGATCGGAGCTGTCACTCTCAAGACAGTGGCAGCCCACCGTAATCCAACAAACGGACAAGCCAAACATACAATCATGATGCTGACCGCACGCCTCTGCCCCTGAACTCCCAAAAGAAAAGAAAAAAAAAAAAAACCATTGATGACCGTAAACCGTAGCAGAGGTATTTCTTCGCAGAAAATCACCATGGACGCCATCTATTGCTCCTCATACCAAAACAAACTCGCAGGAAAAGGAAACGTAACATGGCCACAATTAACGCCACGCTGGGAAATTGGAAGCAGAAACGCATCGGGAACAAAAATCAAAAGCCGCTCTGGAGATCAGTCGGTATCGCACCGCCTGTGATAGTAACCGCGTTCGTGCGGTGGAGATGCGGTCTCGAAGAGCCACTGTCTCATCCGTATGATGATATGTGTAAATAACCGGCATCCAGCATCACACCGGAAGTAGCCGGAGAACATCCGCGGTCTGTCGACTAGGTTATCGAGATGCCGCCACCCGGTACCACTTGGACACCCGTTAGCAGGGCGTAGTTGTCCAGTTTGAGCGAGGTCACCTTCGACTTCGAGTGGTTGGGGTTGACGATGAAGCGGCCGTCCTTGGAGATCACAATCTCGCCGAAGGTGTCGTCAAGGTACTCGAACCCGGCTCCTGGGCGCGCGCGGCTGAGCTCACCGCAAATCTCGCTGCTCCAGACGCCTTGGGCTAGGTCCTCGTGAAGCGTGAAGAAGGGGTTCAGCTGTGGTATTGGGGAGTCTGATCCGAGGGGTTAGCAGATGCTGGGGAGGTAGGGTGACGGTGACATACCTAGATCCACGTATCGGATCCGCAAGTACTCCAGCGCCTTCAGCTTCGTGAGAGACCGAATACCAGAAATAACGAGACTCTCAAAGGCCTTTATGAAATTCATGTCTGTTATACCAGAGCCCGATTCATTCCAATGGGTGACGTGCCGGCAGCAGTTCTTCACCGTGAGGTCGATGGACTTGAGTTTTGTGGTCCTAGGATCCGTCTGGAGAGCCACGAGATCGAAAAACACCCGACAGACACGGCCAGTATACGACAGGTGCTCGAGAGCTGGTGCTGCATCGGCCAGCATTTTGCAGAAATGCAGCTGGTTTGATACCTTGAGGAAGTAGGGCGGAAAGTTGAGCTCTCGGCGATAGTCGCCCTCAATGCAAAGTCCCAGCGTGGTGAGGTTGGCTGGGAGCTTCGGCAGGATCGTAGCCATGGTGAGATAGCTCTTGGACTTGGGCTTGCTGTAGTAGCCGTGCCATTCTTCCAGGTTCGGAAGCGAGGACATGATGACTTCAAAGTCCCTGTCGCTGCGAATAAGGTTCCACTGGCCCTTGGTGACCAACGTTCGAACCGAGTGGAGCTTGGGCATATAAAGTAGGTCATCCCGCAACCATCTGTTGGCTCCAGCTTGGACGCTGGTCAGCCTGACTTTCGGCGCCTTCTTCCGCTCCCCCCCTTCCAGGGTCAAGACGCAGACGTCAGGGAGCATCATGCCAACCACCTCGAAGGCGTCCTCCAAGGAGCAGTTGTCCACGGGCAGCGTGTACGAGGTCTGTGTCAGCCCATCGACAGTCACTGTCGGCAACGTGTTAAGACTCGCCAGTGTCTGGAGGCTGTACTTGGGCTCAAAGACGGGAAACCATAGCTCGACATGCTTGACGTATGGCCGCAAGTGCTCATGCATCACGAACCAGTCCAGAAAGTCCTGCATGCTGTCCGCAGTGGCCTTGACCTTGATATGCCGGTATAGACGTTCTTGTATGAGTCCCCGCCAAACAGGGCTCACCAGAGCTAACTCGGAGAGTTCCTTTCGCCGTGAATGCCTCAGCGCTGTACCCCATCGCACAACACTGCTCTTCGACGTCGTTGACACGCGGAAGCCGAAAAGATGGTCTAGTATGCATTCGTGGATCTCGGCGGGGAGGTCGTTCAAGCTCAATCGAGCAGGCTCCGTGGGGAACGGCGTCGGGATATCGACCATCTCATTTGTCACTGGTCCTTCCAACCCCGTCATCTCATCCGCGGGACAGTTCAAACATTGTATATCTGTCCGATGTTCCGGCTGTGGAAAGGGTGTGCTGCTAGGTCGAGCAGGCGGGACAAAGTCCTGCGTCCGACTCTGGTCGAGAGGTGGGCTCGACGGTCCAGGCGAGACGGGGTTCGAGGCCGTCGTCATTATAGAAGTAAGTTCGATAGTGGCCTTCCCCTCGTCCTCTTCGTCCCTGTCTATAGACATGGCTCGTTCGTGACGCGGAAGACGACTGGTACCGATCGATAATGCGTCATCCGTCGAAGCATCCTCGCGGACATTGGGCAGGTTTGAGGGTACCATTGTGCTTGGCCGGTAGGAATCTTAAGCCGCCAGACCGAGTCTCATGACATGAGGGTGCTGTGTCGGGAGCAGTAGCTGGCTCAAACCGCAGATTCAGTACGATTCTCCAGAAATGCTAGGGGCACGCGAGCTGACGAGCGTGAACGAGCCAGGGTTCGCTGATGACTCCTGATCTGGTGCCAAGTTCCCGGCTGCTGTAAGTGCGATACTGCAGTGTAAACGAGTCGGATATCGCGAGGATCACGGTCGATCGTAGGAGAGAAAACGTATCGGGCTTGGGTTGGGCGGTGGTAGTTGGGGTGCGGCTGCGCGCCAACGATGGTGGCCAAGAGACGATTGGCTAACAGATGGCCGCGTAAACCGCAGTCAATCCAGGTTACCAGGCTTCGAATGGCTGATGTCTAAGGTAGGTAAGATGCGGCCGGTGTTATATCGCATCAAGTACAGTACAATTCTAGTGCCTATATTGAATACTCCGTGTCAAGGGATCATAATGTTGAGGCTGGCCTGGAAAAGAAACGGTTGTGCGAACTTGGCGGGAGAAACTTGGAGAAGGTGTGTTTCTTTTTTAATGAGGGTCATTTGAGACAACCTAGACACGACCAAATGGCGCTGGGGGCACTGCCTCTGCCCGCTTCACGACAGCACCGCGTAAATTGATTTTCAGCCACATCGCACCTGCCCACTGCACTGGAAGGGTCTTTCTTAAATCCACTGTGTATCTTGGTACCAAGACGGTAAGACCCGCAAGCCCCACCACAGCCACAAAGTCTCCGGGTGTGAACTTAGTAAAACGTCCTGAACGGCAGCAGCCTTTGGGGAAACTCTTAACTCTCCATCGTATTCTACTGTGAATACAGTTTAGATGTAATGGAAGTTGTCTAGACCAATGTCCCATCATGAAATCTCTACCTCATCGTTGTCTTGCTAGCTCATCGATGACCAATGGAACCTGATCCGGAAGCTTATTTCTCCAGCTTTTCCAAATCGGTATCAGCACCGACAAACCATGCACGGCGTCGTTCTACGTGATATCATACAAGCTTAGGGGTATCAGACAGATATCGAATCGCTGGTAACTGGGATATGCACGATCGGTCGCCCGTTTCATCCCAATCTTCTGCTTCTGAGTCCTGTCATCTCTCGGCTTTGCTTGCCTTCAGTCCATGTCTTCAATCTCATTTACATCACGGCCATTTACAATTCTGCCAGCCTAGCGGGCCAGCTGAAACAGTCGAGAAGCCGCGGTGCGGCCTTGCTTCCAGTGCGACTGACGTGTACCGTATGCACATAATACGATGTGGTTTCAGCCTCCCATTTCATCTCCAACAGGGAGCCAATCCCACTGCGTCGCCGCTGGAATACGCCTTTGATATCCAACGACATGTTCATCACTTCGCATTTCACAAATCATGTATCTAGAAGGCTATGCCCGTACTCTGTCCCTTTGACACCGCACATAATCCTCTTGTGGCAGACCGTCTGATGGATGCTGCGAAGTGCTAATAACTGTCTCAGCGCCACTCACAGACGCGTGTTTTCTCGTCAGCAACACCTGCTTCTGTCATCGATGGCTCTTTTTGGTATGCCACGAAACAGTTGCACTTTATATCACATGTCGAGTTGATGCCACTCTGCGTACCTTAAACCCAGGGCTTTCTCAGCGAACAAAGATATGTTGCTTGACCATATTTGGCTGGAAATTAATCCCCTAATTACACACCAGGTCCCGCGGGGGAGGACTTCGCTGAGCCTCATCCGAGGACTGACCAGTACCGGCGAATTTCCACACTTTTGGTCTAATCTGATCAGGGCTTTCTTTTCGGTCATTATTCTCCAACCAGTTTCGTCGGAGCTTTTAAGCTGTTCTCATCCCAGTCTCCTGGATTTGTGCTTCTCACTTACAGTAGCGCTCCCAATGTTCTAGGATCAGCCCTGCAGCACTCAGTGCACTGTGGGTGTGGAGTGAGGATATCAACCCACCTGCTCTCGCCGCTATAAACCATCCTAAGAGCACGTCTCAAAAAGGCAAGATGGCCGAGCGGTCTAAGGCGCTGCACTCAAGAATTAGTCTTTCCAAAGAGAATTTGGCATTGCAGTTCCGCAAGGAGCGTGGGTTCGAATCCCACTCTTGTCATACTTTTGTTTTGTTTTTTTGCCGCCTCTTCCCTCTTCTCCTCCAAGGTGTTGGTGCTGACGGGAGATACTTCTTTTAAATGTGTTATCGGAGATTCTCCGGGCTCCCAAAACCGGTCCGGGACAATTGGGATCAGAGGGCGATCTATCATGCGTCGTCTATGCCGATGGCATGAACAATTCAATGAGCCACGACGCCCACGAGGAGGAAACCCCGCGTCGAAAGGTGAAGCTACCTTCGACCATCCTCCACTCTTACTCCCTTCATTCTTGGCCTTTGTATCTCTCACATTACGACGTTTGAGATGTCGCAATACCAGGCTTGTAGTGCTCGTTTCGTCAATCGCCGAAAGGCGTTGCACACTTGCATCGCCGCCGGTGTTTATGTGCTGCTTGGCGGGCCGGGGTCAACACGCCGTGCTGTTTGACTTGGCGTCCATCGCTGGAGTAGCCGCTTGGGTCGTTACACCTCGTTCCAGTTTGCGGATTCGTAAGTCTCGAACGACTGTCGAAATGGATCATAACTCCTTGGTCCCACTGGGGTTACGAAGTCCCTTGGGCCAGATTGTGGTCTTGGCCAACGGTCTTATTCCACTCAGGTTATTGTTACTTGGAATTGTTTGGGCCGAATAAATAGGAGCTGCTGGCCTCGGCTCCTATTGTGCAAGTCACCCAGTGTTGACTCTTTTCTTCTCTCTCGTCTTCTTGGTTCGGGTCACGGGCGCGGTAGATCTTATCCCTTCATTCTCATCTTATTCACTTCGATCGTGCTGTGCATACCGTCGTTTATCTACTTATTCGTCGATCCTGGCTCGACATTCGTCACCACCGCCGCTCCTTTTACTCAGATCGCATGCTAGCAGAGCCAGTTCAAGAGAAAATACGTTCCTTCTACTTCGGTGTTCATCTCTCACATAACCCTTCCGACAAGAATATCTACCCACCATGGCAGCAAGACTACTGACCCTCGCTCTCACCCTCCTCACCCTCACACAAGCCGCCCCGAGTCCCCGCAAGGGCCACTTCATTGGCGTGCCCATCTCGAACCCAGAAGTGACCGACTCAGACGTCATCGCAAACCGCTTCATAGTGGTCTACAACAGCACCTTCGGCGAGGAGGCCATAGCCACCCACCAGTCCAAATGGATAGCCAAGATCGCCAAGGCCAACGTCGGCAAGCGCAGCCTCGACGGTCGGTCCCTCTCGACAGCTGTCAACACCTTCCGTCTCGGCACCTGGAACGCCATGGCCCTTGAGGCCGACGACCGCATGATGAACCAGATCTTCGACGCCGACGAGGTCTCGTACATCGAGGCCGACACGAGGGTGCGGCTGAGCGCGCTCAGCACCCAGGCGCAGGCGACCACCGGCTTGGCCAGGATTAGCCACGCAGATACCGGCGAGGCCAGCTACGTCTTCGACTCGACCGCGGGACAGGGCATTACTGCGTTCGTCGTCGATACGGGGATCCGGGTGACGCATTCGGAGTTCCAGGGACGGGCGACGTTTGCGGCGAACTTCGTTAATGATGTTGTGAGTGTCTGCCTCTGACTCAGTCTGACTGGGGGTGTAAGGCTGGCTGACTCTGCGTGCGCAGGACACCGACGAGAATGGCCACGGCAGCCACGTGGCGGGCACCATCGGCGGACGCACCTTCGGCGTCGCCAAGCGGGTAAATCTAGTGGCGGTCAAGGTGCTCGACGCCGATGGCGCGGGCACAAACTCGGGCGTCCTGGCCGGCATGAACTTTGGTAACAGCCCCCTGCACACATCCTCCTTTTCCCTTTCTCGCAGAGCTCTAACCAGGATTTCGGCCAGTGGTCTCCAACGTGACAGCTACCGGCCTCGCCGGCAAGGCCGTGATGAACATGTCCCTGGGCGGCGGCCGCAGCCGCGCCATCAACGACGCCATCAACGCCCTCGCGGCCGCGGGCGTCGTCCCCGTCGTGGCGGCCGGCAACGAGAACCAGGACACGGCCAACACCTCCCCGGGTTCCGCCGCCGCCGCCATCACCGTGGGCGCCATCGACCAGCGCACCGACGCCCGCGCGTCCTTCAGCAACTTCGGCCGCGGCGTCGACATCTTCGCCCCCGGGGTGGGCGTCCAGAGCGTCGGTATCGCGAGCGACGACTCCAACGCCACGCTGAGCGGCACAAGCATGGCGAGCCCCCACGTCGCTGGCTTGGCGGCGTACCTGATGGCGCTGGAGGGGTTGACGAGCGGGGACGCTGTGGTGCGCAGGATGCAGCAGCTTGCGCAGGCTACGGGGGCGACGGTCAAGAATAATGTGAGGGGGACGACGAGCTTGATTGCAAATAATGGCAATCTGTGAGCGAGGCGGGTTGTGTGTGTTCTGCTACGATGTGTTTGCTTGTTGACTGGATTGTTTATAGGTCTTCTTTTTTGCATATATATCATGGCCCTGCATTTGGTATCTAGATATTGAGATAGACCATGGCGATGGCCCTTGTACATGCGGACAAAAGGAAATCAACGATGGCTTACTGGACCATGATCTCGTCGTGGTTCAGAATCTCGGACTGACCATACCATTGTTGGGCTACGTGATCAGAGACACACAGCACCACAAGATAGTGGGGCTGTCATATTCACCGAGGTCCCGCGTTTGTGAAGAGCACATATACAGTATGTGTGACGTGCGTAAGCTCGGAAGACCCCTGGTGCCGTTTCTCGGCTGAGTTCGCGAACATGATCGCCTGCTAAGGCTCACTGTTTCCGAAACCCTTTCCGTGCCGATGAGCAGGGACGCGGGGGTAAGCAAAAACAGGGTTCGCTGGCGATTGATGGTCCTGAGGTCAATGGCTATGTATATCAGGGTATTCACACGGAACGGGAGGGTAATCAGTCAGTTTCGTGATTTGTTGTGAGTTGTGATGCTTTGGTGATTATGGTATCATATCTTGATCACCTCTCAATCGATAGAGACGAGGAAAACAGCTAGGGTGATTTGAATGTGTGCAGTCCACCCTTCGACAGGGTATCACAGACCGAAGTCTCTATCCCGTCTGAGGCGTGCCCGGATTCCAGGCTTCTCGCAAATGGCGTTGATATCAGCACATCTTCGGCACAACAACAGTCATCGAACCCGTGATGGGCGACCGAATTGCAATTTGACATCCGTGCTTGTTGGTTTTGGGCAATCTGTGGTCCTTGGAGGAGATTTCGAGTCGACACTCGGAAGTCTGACCCGACGTGGTGATGTATCGGTTTCGCAACCCGGAAGACGGTGTTCTGATCGGGTCAGCATGGTAAATCACCGAGGTATCTCTATTGTATTAAGCTATATAGTTAGTATATAGGCGCCACCCGGTCTCGCGACCACTGGCTGTCTCATGAATCCCAACATCGGACACAAGCGCATTTGATATCACCGTATTATACCAAAGTAGAAGTGTGGAAGCAAACATGCGCAACAACCCCTTGCAGTGAACTTTACAGTTCGTCACGGCCCGTTGGCAAAGTATGGCCGGTAGGGGTGTTGAGATGGGTGTTGCCAGCTTTGATCAGCTTGTCGTAGCTGCGGAAGGCCTCGTCGAATTTTGCACCGAGAAGCCACGCGCTTCCAATCTGCAAGAAATAGTTAGCGCCGAATCCACTATATTTTAGGGCTAAGACCGGCGCAAGGACGGCCCGACCAGTGTAGAAGCGGAGACAACGAACCATCAAACCGCCGACAAGCAATAGCACACCAACGACAGAAAGCATCAAGAAGACTGCTTCCTTGGTGTCCATTCCAGGTTCCTGCTGGTGCGTGCCCTTTGCCTCGCCAATCTTCTTGGGATCCTGCCTGGGGTACATGGTATCGATCTTTTGCTCGATCTGTGAACTGCGTTAGCAAGCTTTCGTTGCGGATGATTCGTCATCAAGAGGGGCGCAATCGCTGACCTTGCCACATGCCGCACTTATAGCCAGGAAGTGAGGGTCCCGCGGATCGTTCTTCTTGGCTATCCTCCTGGCATACTTCCGGAAGACATCGCACACGACTCGTAGGTTCTGGGTAGAGTCGCTCATGAGCTGGCAGGCGTCGCCCTTGGTAATCTTGATGTGGCTCTCGAAGATGGCCGGGTTCCGGAACACTAGCTCTAGCGTGGCGATGGCCATAGACTGTGGAATGGCAACGAAGTTGAAGACACTCTGGTCCCGGATACCAGCCATGTAGTGTAGGCACTCGTCGGCGTGCTTTAGTGCGTTCAGGACCATCTCGGAGCTGCACTCGAGCGCCTTGGTCCTGTACTCGGGCTTGAAGAGATCGTCCCAGTCATCGACGTACTTGCTCCAGATCTCCTTGGGCCACCACCGCCGCTTGTCGAGATGGTCCTCGTGGATGTCGCGAATGATGTTGGTCTTCTGCAAGAACTGCCCCATACTCTCGGTGAGATCCGGTCGCTCGAGGAGGATGGGATTGGCGAGCTTGGCCTCGACGAACAGCCGCGTCAGGCCATCTCCGACAAGTCCAGCGACGTAGTGGCAGTAGAGTTCGTAGTCCTCGACGGTCTGGACGCCCTGCTCGTTCAAGTCGGCGTCCAAGGCGTAGTCAGCCATGCCGTTGCCCATCTTGGTCGCGATGTCGGCAATGATGTCGTAGTATGGCTTCTTGAGCTTCTTCAGCTCGACAATGACGTCGTCGAAGTGGACCAACAGTTCGCGGTCCTTCTCGTTCGGGCCGCTCTTGTCGAATGTCCAGCCATCCGTCTCCATGTGCTGCCTGAAGTTGCGTAGTAGAGGCTCCTTCACCTTGATGTCCAGGGTCATGTCGTCCTCTATCGTGTCGAGTCCTCGTAGGACGAGGTAGAATAGGCAGACAGGGAGGAGCAGCTCAGGGTTCAGCTCCAGGATGACTGCAGAGAAAGACCGCGACGTCATGTTGAGGAAATGGTAGCATGACTTCTCTGTTGGCGTCTCGTTCTTGGGATCGCGCCTGTGGACCGGCTCGTGCCATAGTTTCCTGTAGGTCGAAGTGTTAGCAGGTATACCCGGGTGATAAGGGGGTAGAGCAGGGAAAGGGCAGGAGTAGTCCACACCATTGTATGACGGCACGAAGCTGATTTGGGTGGGCGAGGAAGTAGACGAGCTGCTTTGCGAGACCCATGGCAGCGGGTTGGGAGCTCAGGAGGCCCGAGACTGTCTTGGTTATCGACTTGCGACAAGAATATCGAGCAGCGGGAGGGTTGTGAAGCGGGAACTTGACGGATGGATGTCGCCGAAGAAGCTGCGAATAATGGCCGAAGGGTATCTGGCAGTTTTCCGACGTGGTTTAGGATTGAATGGTAAGAGTTGGGAGCAGTTGAACGGTCAGATCTCCGCAGTAACAAGTTCTGAACAGGCAAGGAAGGGAAAGGAGCGCTTGTTGTAGCGTGCCCGGGTGAATGGCCGGGTGAGAAGAAAGTGTGGACATCAACTTCTTGGGCAGGTCTTCTTGGTCCTGGATGGAAAATTGACCAGAGCAATTTCACTCGAGTTACCCCGACCGTAGCGAGCGAATGGAGATGCGTTCCAGCGCCATTGACCAGTCAGAGGCACGGATGCACCTTCCCCAAAGATCCACCCCCCTGAATGTGCAGGGATCAGCGTGGACGAGCGAGGGGCAAGCAGTCGAGGCACTGCGGTACGTATCTGGCTGCACCTTGCCCGTGAGATACCTCTACTGTGGTACCTGTACTGAACTTGACCTTGAAGCCAGTTGGATTTAGGTACGGGTATTTGGAACATGCATGTCACCGTGTGTCACGTTCACATTCACAGCAACAGTTTCCCCGATTGACACGACGGGAGTCCTTATTACTGTCAGACTGGTAGATCGCGTACCGTGAGCGCTGGTAGCACAGCCACAAACCAAGAAGATGTAGTAGGTACGAAGAAGTGTGATACGAATCGAAACTCGACCACCGAACAATTCGTCAGCATAAGCAATGCGGTTCTGTCACGCTGCCACGCTGCTGCCGAATTGCAATGAGAGAACCTGAAGCCGGAGTGTTTTTACCTACTGGACGACTCAGTCAGTCCACAGTTGATATGGGCAACCCGGTAAAAGAGTCGCATGCATAAGGTACAGTACCTTATGCGGACGGTCCCGACGTTCACCGCAAATATGGACATACTGTTGTAGAGTAGGGATATCTCACCGCCAGCACAAGGCTGAAGACGAGATGCATGTCAATCACAAGGTTGGGATACGATGGCGCATCTATCGATTGACAGGATCATTGATAACACACGTGTCTTCGATTTGTACTGTGGTAGATACCGTAATCGCCAGGGTAGGAGTGCACTGAGTGCAAGCGACTGCAGGAGACCCCTGAAAAAAGGACCCCTCCAAGTCCCTCGAATGCTTCTTAGCGCCCCCGCCATCATTGAAATGGTTCAATCGTTTTTGAGACATCCTGATCCCAGCCCATTCCGCCACTCCCTTGCTTGATAAACTCGTATTACCGAGCACGATAGGTGTTCAAATAAATCGTGTTCCCATCTTTCATCTTGCTTCTTTCCACCTTGTAGTCTCCTGTCCAACCCTCTCTTCCGACAAACTCAAAGCTTAGAAACCTCTTCCCAGCTTCGACAGCCACACCGACACTTACAATGGCCACCAACGGTACCAACGGCACCAGTGCCAACCGCTTCCTCATCTGGGGCGGTGAGGGCTGGGTTGCCGGCCACCTGAAGGACCTGCTGGAGAAGTCGGGCAAGGAGGTCTACACGACCACGGTGCGCATGGAGAACCGCGAGGCCGTCATTGCCGAGCTGGACCGCGTCAAGCCCACACACGTCCTGAACGCCGCTGGCTGCACCGGCCGGCCCAACGTCGACTGGTGTGAGGACAACAAGGAGGCCACCATGCGGTCCAACGTCATCGGCACCCTCAATCTGACGGACGCCTGCTACCTCAAGGGCATCCACATCACCGTCTTCGCTACCGGCTGCATCTACCAGTACGACGAGAAGCACCCTTGGGACGGCCCCGGCTTTCTCGAGACGGACAAGGCCAACTTCGACGGCAGCTTCTACTCGGAGACCAAGGCGCACGTCGAGGAGGTCGGTTTACCCTTAGTCACTTGAGATATACTATCTTCGTGCACCTTGCTAACTTGTTTTTCTTCAATTGCAGATCATGAAGCACTACAACAACTGCCTCATCCTCCGTCTCCGCATGCCGGTGTCGGATGACCTGCACTCGCGCAACTTCGTCACTAAGATCTCCAAGTACGAGCGCGTGGTGGACATCCCCAACAGCAACACCATCCTCACGGACCTGCTGCCGGCCTCGATCCTGCTGGCCGAGCACAAGGAGACGGGCATCTACAACTTCACCAACCCCGGCGCCATCTCGCACAACGAGGTGCTGACGCTGTTCCGCGACATCGTCCGCCCCGACTTCAAGTGGAAGAACTTCAGCCTCGAGGAGCAGGCCAAGGTCATCAAGGCCGGCCGGAGTAACTGCAAGCTCGACACCACCAAGCTGACGACGAAGCTGAAGGAGTACGGGTACGAGGTCCCCGAGATCCACGAGGCTTACCGGCTGTGCTTTGAGCGGATGAAGGCCGCTGGCGTGCAGTAGATGGTGGACGTTGCAGGGGGTGTGCGGTAGAATGATATACCAATATTAGAGTAATTTTTCTGATCTGGGGCATCAAAAGCGTGTTCAAGGAAGTTCGTCTCCCCAAAGAAGTTGGAGTGGCTGGGCGTGAAGTGACCCTTACTATCGATAGAGGGGTTGACGTGGGGTTAGATAAGTTCTACCAAAGTAGAGGGAAACTGGAAACTCTTGCTACCTCAGGAGCCTGCGCAGGTGACGATATATTTGTTGTCTTGTTCGTCTGTCATATAGCCTACGGTCTACACCGCTTCATTCCGTGGCAGGCAGCCTGCCTCTGTCTACCTGCCAAGTCCGGTGTTCTGACTCGTCAGATCTACTTGTGGAAAGCAGACTGATACTGCGGACAACCTGCTACAGTATGGAGATTTGGTATGAAGCAGTCGATCACCAGCGTCGTCATTGTGAGAATCATCAAATTGAATGTACTCCTTGTACGTGATATCTACCTTAAAGATACCTACCTTACTTTTTTGGAGTCAGGGAGTGAGTGAACATGTTTAAAGTTTCCAAATTGGTACGTAGGTACACAGGTACCGTTGAAGAAAACTGGGTAAGATTAGGTAAGCCACGTGCTTTGCAAATGTTCACCTCCTACGTAATTTGACCGGGCTGAGTTCCATTCCCTGCACGGCAAGCACGGTCAACACGAAAAGTTGCGAAGTGACAAGAGAAGATCAGACCAACTCATTCTTGCCGCTAGACAACCGCACCGTAGGCCACTGTTGAACTGAACGCTTACTCTGCCTGCTCGTTTTACTGTTTGCTCTCTATATCCTTTTAAATACCAGACGGGCTAGCATCATCTTATCGAAACCCGCCGTGCTATCCAGGATCTGCAGTTGTTGATCTTTAAACGTCCCCGGACGGAAGCCGCCGCCATGGTCGTCGACACGGCATACTACGATATCCTAGGCGTCAAGCCGACCGCCTCAGAGCTAGAAATCAAGAAAGCTTACCGCAAACTCGCCATCATCCACCATCCCGGTTAGCAGAGAACACTTACACATCTCCTTTCCCGCGCGGAACTAACACTAACCCCCTGTCTTCGTTGTCCAGACAAGAACCCAAACGACCCGACCGCCCACGCCAAGTTCCAAGAGATCGGCGAAGCCTACCAAGTGCTCTCCGACGCCGAGCTCCGGAAGGCCTACGACAAGTACGGCAAGGAGTCCGCCCGCCCGACCGAGGGCTTCGTCGACCCGGGCGAGTTCTTCACCAGCATCTTCGGCGGCGATGCCTTTGTCGACTGGATCGGCGAGATCAGCCTTATGAAGGACCTCACCGCCACGATGGATATCACCATGGCCGAAGGCGAGGAGGGCGGCCCGGATCACGTCGAGGGCGCGCCCGGGGCCACCGAAGAATTCCCCGGCATGGACGAGGCTGTCAAGGAGAGTCTGAAGACTTCCGCCGGTGAGCCAAGTGGCGCGGCTGATGCGCCAAAGGTACCGACGGTGATTGTCGAGGACGAGAAGCCCACAGCAGCAGCATCAGCATCAGCGCCGGATTCCCGCACGGGGACGCCCGCACCGACGGCTTCGTCGGGCACGTCGACGCCCCGCAACGCCTCCCGGACGCAGATCCCCCTCCGCCCGGCGATCATGGACCGCGCCTCGGACGACGCGGACGGCGGCGAGTCCGGCAGCACGGACCTGAAGAAGAAGGGGAAGGAGGACAAGAAGAAGGCCGGGCTGACCAAGGAGCAGCGCGAGAAGCTGGCGGCGTACGAGCGCGAGCGGGCCGAGAAGAGGAAACAGCGGGTCGACACGCTGGCGCAGAAGCTGCTTGACCGGGTTTCGGTGTGGACGGAGACGGACAAGGGCGCCGACGTCACGCGGGCGTTCCGCGAGAAGACGCGGCTGGAGGTAGAGGACCTCAAGATGGAGAGCTTCGGGCTCGACATCCTGCACGCCATCGGGCACACGTACATCACCAAGGCGACGACGCTGATCCGCAGCCAAAAGTTCTTCGGTGTCGGCGGCTTCTTTTCGAGAGTCAAGGATAAGGGCGCGCTGGTCAAGGACACGTGGAACACCATCAGCTCCGCCATCGACGCGCAGGCGACGATGGAGGAGATGGCGCGCCTCGAGCAGGCCGGCGGCGACGAGTGGACCGAGGAGAAGAGGGTCGAGTACGAGAGGCGCGTGACGGGCAAGATCCTGACGGCCGCGTGGAGGGGGAGCAAGTTCGAAATCCAGAGCGTGCTACGCGACGTGTGCGACGCGGTGCTGAACGATAAGAAGGTTCCGCTGCAGAAGCGGCTCGAGAGAGCGGAGGCGCTACTCATAATAGGGGAGATCTGTGCTAAGGTCAGTACTGTTTTTTTGCCCCCCCTCCTTCCTGCCTTTCTTTCTCTTCACTTTGAATGAGATTTTCGTAAAATGGACAGAGAGGCTAACGGGAAGGGCACAGGCGCAACGGACACCCGAAGAAGAGGGCGACTACATGGCCTTTGAGCAGCTGGTGGCCGAAGCGGCGATCAAGAAGGAGAAGGAGGAGAAGAAGAAGAGTAAGGACAAGGACAAGCACAAGGACAAGAAGGAGAAGCACAAGGACAAGGACGCCGCGGGCAGCGATGGCGCCAGCAGCAGCAGCAAGGGCCACGCCGACGCTCCCAAGAAGGAAAAGGCCTCGTCATAGAGTGGGAGGAGGAGGCGCGTGGTTTCGGGGGGCTGGAACTTGGGGACGGGCCTGGCGCTCTGTTGTGGGTTGTGGGTTTGCGGTAATGGGCTTGTCGACGGTGATATAGAATAGCCAGCTGGGGAATAGAGACTGGGATGATCCAAGGGCGGCCGAGTTCACGAAGGGGAGTGAAGCATGGGACTGATGGACAGTACAGAGTGGTCGTGTTTTCTGTTGTTCTTGCATACCCCGGTAGAACCGCAATGGCCTTCGGTTTCATTCGAGGTTGAAGGAAGGCAATGTCCCCCCGCTTGTCTGGGCTCATATCTCTTTTAGCGTTTTACATTGCTAGAGTCTCCCCTCGGTATGGTAGTCAAATAGACATGTAAGCATCCGCTCTCTTGGTGATGACAGGACATGTTCGGGCCAACAAAAGCATCGAGAGGTAATCCATACAGTTTTGCATTTGCAATTGCATTGTTCAACATGTGCTGAGTCTCTAGTGCCACTAGTTATACAAGTCCTGCCCCCTTGCGCGGGAGGCTTTAGGTTGATAATGAGTCCATCAGGTAGGTCCCCAGGGAGATGCAATCCGTACTCTTACAGTAAGTACCAAGCTGGCTCTCAGATGGCCACGCCAGGCTAGCCGCCTATCCACCTGGCCGACAATGATTTGGGGTATCTGATAGTACACGAGTAGAAAATCTTCTGACAAAGGAAAAGTAGGTGTTTCGGTGGATGAATAACCGCAGTCCCCAAACCGTAAAAAAAGAGCGCCAATATGCTGTCCGTGCCGCTGCCGAGTCCCGCGGGCTTATATATATGCAAAAAGGAAAAGAGTTGTTGGTATAATGTTGGTCCAAAGTCAAATGGTCGGGATCTATCCGTCCAAGCCTGGCCAGAAGGGGTGTAGAGTCAAAGAAACAGGAGTGGTGTTGCTGACGTTGTGTCGTTTGGCTCCGCAAAGTTTTCTTTGTATTCGTTGTGTTTCGCCGCAATGTTCCGAGAAGCTTGTTGACGCTCGGCTTCAGCCTCCATCGGTAGGCAGATCGATCCCGCTATCCCTGTCCTGCTTTTCGCCGGACCACCTCTCGCGGGTAGCTCCGGTAAGATCGAATGTTACACCATGCAAGGTCTCCTCCTCCCCTTCTGCTTCTTCTCCCTCCATATGACTCTCTTCGTGCTCCTCCACCTCTTCAGGCGCAAGGACCCGCCCTCCCAGCTCGATCTCGCTCACCCGCACTTTGTACTCGAGTGCGCGGCGACCTTCCTTGATCAGCTCCTCCGTCCAGCCGAGACACCTCCTCAAGCTTTGATTAATTTTTTGACTGTCGACCAGCAGCTGCTGGTGTTTCGACAGGTCGAGCTGGAGTCGCTGCTCGTCCCTTCTCCGCTGCCGCGCATTGCGTAGTGCCCTCGAGCCGGGACTTATCTCCGCGGAGCCGGACTCCGATGGTGACAGGTCGTAGTCCTCATCGTCTTCCTCGTCGTGGCTGATCGCGTCTCGCTCGGCGTCCGAGTCCTCTTCTTCGCTGAGATCATCGAGTCCTAGGCCCGCTCGAGCTAGCGCTCCACCGATGACTGAACCGTCTGACGCTATCCGGTTGCTCGATACGGAGTTGAGGCTCAGCCGGCCAGAGCGGGACAGCCGTCTGTACCGCCGTATTTCGGCCGTTTGCTTGCGTAGTTGGCGTTCCAAGGTACGGTTGATGGCTTCGAGGCTGGCGTTGGTGATCTCTAGGTCCTGAACTTTGCGCTCGCGGCGGGCAGTCGCTACGAGCTCGGTGAGGGCCTGGTCTTGGGATGATGTTTTGGTTGGACTTTGGGGTCCGAATTCCGCAACTGCCTCGTTCGAGTTTGCTTCTTCTGCAGGAGTGGTCTCGGCTGTATCAGCAGTGAAGTCCTCTGCCGCTTGGATGAGCGACGCGAAGCCAGCGGCAGCTGTGGGCTGGGGTAGGTGAAGGCCGGCGCTGGACAAATTTGAAGGCGACGACGCTTCCGACGACGCGCCTGAAGAGGGCCTTGCTGGCACCAGTCTTGTTACAGAGTGCTGTTCTGCAGCTGTTGTGACGCTGCCATGCCTCGAATGCCCTCCGCGCGAACGCGGTAGGCTAGGCGTTTCGATATTCGGTATGCTTCGTCTTTGGGCGGCCGTAGATGCTGGGCCAAGGGATGGCACAGGGCCCAAGTTTGTGCGAGGACTTGCAAGAGGTGGCGCACAGGTGTTCTTCGTAGCAGAGAATGAGGCAAGCTTGACCGGTGATGCCGGACGCTGGTGTGCATGTCCTTGGCCCGAGGTCGACGGGGTTCCGAGGCGCGGCACGGGCGTTTTGGATGATGTGGAGACGACAGAGCCCGCCCTTGGGGCAATGCTCGGACGGGCAGTCGGTTGAGTATCTCGTGTATTATTGGCATAGACGAACTTGCTCATCAGACTGTCCTCCTGGATCGGATGAGAACCTAGGCCAGGCGTAGGGGGGTTTGATGTGGCGCCCTGGCCGGAGTCCGGAATAGTGGTCCCATTGGCATAGAAGAACGTCGAGGCTTTCTGCTGCTGCGGTGTAACGAGAGGGAACACCCTCGGCTGCTGTGCTGCTTGCGATGTCTGAGACTTTGTGGCCTCGCTTGCATAAAAGAACTTCGAATCCGAGTCCTGTCTCGTCAAGGCCGCTGGCGTACGAGCCTCAGCGGGGGAGCTGAACGTGACCGCCGGCCGTCGCATATCTTCCACTTTTGAGACAGAGGGTGCATTGATCCCCAAGCCTGACGGCGTCCCCCATGCGTCATGAGCATCTGGATTTGGTGTGCCGGTCGGCGTGCTACCTGCGCTGTCGAAGCCGACGCGACTGGCACGGCTTTGTCTCGAGCCTGACCTAGGCGTTATGTTATTGCTGAGGAAGGCATCCAAGGGAGACGCAACCTCGTCTCTGTTGTTGCTCAAGGCGGACTCGGACCGTTGCAGTGGAGTCCTCGCCAGTGGCGTGTTTACGGAGACGGTCTGGTTTTGGGGAGTTCGGATGCCCCTCGCGGCGATCTTGGGGGTGAGTGGTTGTTTATTTAGTGCCCGGGCCGCGCCGGCACTGAGGGAGGGCGTTTGGGCCCTCGACCCGGGTGGAGGTTTGCTGTTGGCAGACATTGTGGCAACCGGGGGTCGTTTTAGGGGGTAAGTCGGTCGAGTTGGTGCAGCATTTTTGTCGCGAGCTTGAAGAGGGGGTCGCGCGGTGGCCGAGGTACGTGACGGTGAGATCGACGGTCTCTTGGCCGAGACCGAGACCGAGACGGAGGTATTTCGTTGGAAGCTGGTGGTTGCTAGAGGCGAGGGTGTCGAAGTTCTGGTTGTTGTTGACGCTGTGCAACGAGGTCCGCCCGTTGCCGCAATCAAAACATTGCCAGTACCAGCCGCGGTCTGATTGAGAAACCTGGACTTCCCGGCCGAGCCGCTCGAGAGTGTGGACTGACGAGACGACGAGCGTGTTATCCCTTTGGATTGTGGTGATGTGGGCTTGGTCGTCGAAGTTGGGGCGGTTGCAAGTGCACGCATCTTGTTGTGACATTGACCTTGAGAGTTCCGATAAGATTGAACCTTGATTTCACTGTCGAGAATTGGCGCTTCCTAGTGGCCGCCCAGTCCGCCATTGCCGGCGCGGGTCATTTTCTTTGGGGAAATTTGGGGGTCCAGCAGCGTGTAGATTAGAGTTTCTAGGCCCTGATTGACTTTGCTGTGCAGGTGCTGCAATGTATACTAAACGTAGATCACGAAAACTACGAGGGCAACAGAAGGAACAAGTTGAGACCTAGGTACAGAACAGAAGAAAGATGAAGATATCTACAGATTGTCCGAGTCATAGTAAACAAGTCTTAATGCCCTCACAAGCTTCCAAGCTTCCAAACTTCGCGTGTTCTGGCAAAATGTTTCGTGACCTGTAATTGTTTATTCATGCGTTAGCTGCACCTGCCCCGCCTACGGGCTACTTGATCACCACGTCCGGGCAGGCACAACGACTGCAGTGGATCGCGCCTTCCCACCCTGCCGAAATCGCGCGTCATTCCGGCAGGTGCTACAGGCCAGCAAAGGCTGCAGCTGCCATGCACTGCAGTCCGGATCCCTGCCCTTACGCAGTTGCCTTATATGGCGGGGCCGTGGCTGTTCGCGATCGGCTTCTCTCCAACTTCAAGTGCTTTTTGAGAAAATATTCATTACACCCGAAACGAAACAGACTTTCGCTCTTCAGACAAAGCCAAACCAACAGGATAAATTCCGCCAGACTTGGCTTTATTCTTGGCTTATCTTGGGTTGTTTCGAATCTCCTGCGGGACTTCCTGTCGCCACTGTTTTATCTGGTGGAAGGTACGGACGTATTCACATCAGATGCCGCGATAGCACCCGCTCGCATTCCATTTCGGCGTCACGAGGGCCAAGACCAGTATCAGCGATGGCCGTTCTTGGGATATCCCTGATACTAGCCTCGGCTGTACTCTTTTGCTTCCGGCGTCCACAGTGGTTGCTGTCGTTTTTGGGTTCGTGGCGACAGGCGCCCAGTCCTGGGCCACAGTCTCTGCCGCCGGTGTCGCAGGGGAAGCGGACGACGGAGGATGCTGGAATCGCCCTGGACAAGGATTCTGCGGCCGACCAGCATATAGGGAGCACGGTTAAGCCTCGGAATGGAGCCGTTGCCGCTCTTGACGGGGAAGCCATGCCTCCGCCCCCGCCTCCTACTGTCCGACGTCCGCAGCACGACCCTGAGACGACGCCGAAGGCCTCAGCAACCGCTCTCAACGAGAGCGTCCCAACTTTCATGCTCTCCGGACACGATGAAGACAGCCGCGCACCACAAGATCCGAGGATACCGTCTGGTACTACTCCCTCTGTCCCACCGCTCCAGCCGGAACCAACAACCACACCCTCAGGCCTCATGGCGCCCCCACCGCGGCCTTCAACTCTGATGGCCCCTCCGCCTCGTCCGCCAACTCTCGCACCTTTGCCCACAACTAACTCACGACTGTCTCCCCTACCCTCCCGCCTCCAACCGCGACAGTCAGGCTCTTCAACACTTGCGCCTCCACCTTCACACTCCTCTAAACCCACCAAGCCCTCGAGGCAAGTCGTCCTCACACAAGGCCACTCCCCGCTGGACTGGGCACGCCTCTCCAACTCCAACGCGGACCTCCGTAACCTGCCCGGTGGCCCGACAGCACCCTACCTCCGCGTCACGCCGTCCATGCTTAAGAAGATGACAGGGCGGAAAGGCAAGGACGCCTGGACGGTGTTGGGGGGCAAGGTGTACAACATGTCGCCTTACCTGCCCTTCCACCCCGGCGGCGAGGCCGAGTTGCTCAGGGGTGCCGGGCGAGACGGCACGAAGCTGTTTGGCGAGGTACATCCTTGGGTCAACTATGAGGGTATGCTGGCGTCGTGTCTGGTAGGCATATTCGTCGCCGAAGAGGAGAAGGAGGCGAAGGGGAGCATGGAGGAGATGGACTGAACGAGCGCTATGTGTGAGGAGAAACATGACGTGGGAAGAAACGTTCTTTCCGGTGCGAAGATCAGGTCGTACTCGTGCGACGAGTTGACCCGAAGCGTGCGTCAACCGACAACAGCATCCCTTGATAGTGCCTCGGCTGAACAGCCCTATCAAAATTCCGCAACGCTGCCGCACTGAACTGATACCTCGGGATTGAGCGTTTGCTTTTCCAGCTCTCGATGCACATTCAAAGCCTTTCGGGCTGCGCGGAGGGTGTGACAGCGCGGAAATTTCGCAGCGGAGCGTCCAAACACCGCTTCAGGGATATATGTATGAATCTACCCTGTTTGGTTGCGCGATAGTCATGTCCACACGGAGGCGCACGAGGATGCGTTTCGTCGAAAGGGTGTACACTTCGCACGAGGCTATGCTATGCTAGAGATCGCTGGATGATGATAGACAGAGACATGATACCCCCATAGAAATAAAGCAAAGCCTAGAGCAGTTCATAGATCATACATCACCATGAATGATATGAGTTCGGACCTGGCCGATCTACCGCCTACCGAACCGGAACCTCGGCTCATCCTCGCTCTCGTCACTGTCGTGCGCCTCAGCAACGCCCCGGCGAGGCTTCTTAGCCAGCTTCTCCTTCGCTGGCGGAGCCGCTGCGGCACGCTTACTTGCTCTCGTAGCAGTCTGCGTATGCGTCTGTGTCGTCTGCGTCGCCTGGACTTGCGCAGCGCGCCGTGTGACGGCTTTCTCGGCCGTCTTCGCTGCTCTCGTCCTAGAGGGCTCAGGCGTCGGGTCTGCTTCTGGCTGTGACGAGGGCGGAGGCATCTGTGAGATCTCCGGTAGCTCATCGGCCTCCTCCTCCTCGTCGCTGCTGTCGACCACGATGGCCCGGCGGGAAGACGCGGCCTTCGCAGGAGTACGTTCACTGTCCTTGCCTTTACCCCTCGTCTTCTGCGACGCCGCCTGAGTCGGAGCTTGCGTCTGTGTCTGGGTTTCGCGTTGGCTATTGTCCTTCTTCTTACCCCCCGCAGCCGTGCTCTCGTCCTCCAACCAGTAGTCATCGCCGATACCGTACTCCTTGGTCTTGACCTCTTGCAGCGCGACGATGACTCTCGGCGCGGGACGGCTAGCAGGCTGCCCTTGCTTGCGGAACTTCTTGAAGTTCGGCCTCCCGTTCCAGCGCGGGTCCCACCTGTCACCGCCGCCGTCGATGTCTCTCCCTCCTCGAGAACGGTTCTCCGGCAGCCGGACATCGCACTCCTCGACGATTTGCATCCGGCGGATGGCGGCGTAGTCGATCCCGTCGTCGGGGAGCTGGTTAAGCGCCTCCTTCTCGGCCGCGGCGCGCGCTTCTTCCTCTTCCCTGTGCTGCCGCGCGAGCTCGAGGATGTCGACCTCGTCTTTGACCTTCTTCCCTCTTGCGCCGGCTTTGCCTTTTGCCGCCGGCGCAGCGCCCTCGTCCTCGTCTTCGTCCATCACGTCGTCATCCGCTTCTGGTGCCGTGGCTGGGACAGGCGTTTCGCCGAGTTCGATGCGTCGGCGCTTCACTGCTGCGGCCGTCGGGGCTAGCTCGTCCATCATTTCGGCTGGGGTCTCTTCTGGCACCGGGGAACGTTGCCGCTTGCGCTGAGATCGTCCCGTTGCTTGCTCCTGCTGGGCGGTCTGTGCTTCCGTGCGTCTCGACCGAGAAGCGCTCACTGTTTGTTGTTGCGAGGTCGGGGCAACACCGGACTGTGGCTCGGCCATTGCCGCGGCAGCATCGTCATCCGAGTCCAGATCAAAGCCCTTGAAGCGACTACCAGCTGTCCGTCTTGCGCGACCGCGCCTCTGCGTAGCTATATTTGGTGGTGGTGGTGGTGGTGCTTGCGCTGTTGCCTCGGGCTGTGGCTGAATATCGGCTGGCTGGTCCACTTCCATTATATTCGCATCATTCCCTGCTGCTTGCGACAGAGCAGGTGCTGCTGATTGTGGCTGCGATTCTTCCTCTAGAGGCCGGCGAAGCATAGCGGCATCGCATGCTAGGATGGCCTCGAGAAACTCCCTCTGATCAATAGGTCTAAGGTCGAGCCGGAGAGCAACGGAGGTGAGAAAGTCTGCAAACCAGTCAAAGTCGGCGCCTTTCGCAGGCAGATAGCGGACCACGACCACGCCCCTCCCTTCACTCCCGTCCTCAAACGATCCTATACCCTTTTCGCCAGCAAGACCTTTGACATAGCGGATGAACTCGTCGAAATCGGTATCTCCGGGAAAAACCTCCTTCAAGACAGCTTTGCCCTTGCCGGCCGTAACAACGGGGAACAGGTTATCGTATTGCTTCTTCTCGTAGAACACGAACGTGTAGCCGTCAAAGATCTCTCGTCGCCTCTCGTCCGGGGAGTACGCCTCGACCGGCCGGTCGCTTGGCTCTTCACCTCGAGGAGGTAGGTGCTCCAAAGGGTTGGGCCAGGCACCGTCATAGTCTTGCTCCAGAGCGCTAGCTGCGCCCAGCTCCGCATCAACCGGCGTTGTGGCTGCTTCTACGACGGCCGTGATGAAGCTGTCGGTCACAATGTATTTCCCGTTGATCAGAGCCTGGAGACCCTTTGACGTGTTCCTCTTCTTCGAGACGACGTGTGACGTGAGGGTCTGCTCATATTCTGCCGAGTACTTGATGTCCAGCTGCTCTAGGTCTTCGCGCAGCTTGGCCCAAGGATCGTTCCGCAGTTCCTTGCTTGTGAAGGAGAAGCTGAACACAACTGGATGCCATGTGATGCGGAAGAGCTTGGCGCAGTTGCCCATTTTGATCTCGTTAGCATCCTGGTCGAGTACGTGATCCTGGCCGCGGATCTGGGTTCCGTTGACGAGGGTGCCCTTCTTCGTCTCAAGGTCGTGGAGGATAATCTGGGATCGGCTGCGAAGATTTCGCTAAACTCAGAGGGTCAGTTGTAGGAACGCGTGGGATGTATCGATGGTGGGCATGTGTTCTCACGCCTTCGCCATCAGCAACAGTGCCGACTTGGATCTTGAGGTGCTTTCTCGAGATGGTCTTGTCAGCCACTACATATTCGCCAACTGGAGAGAACCGTGTCAGCTACATATCGATATCGAATCTCGCTAAGTAAGTCGGAGTCGAGTTGAATACTTACTGCCAGATGCGGTCCTCCCGAAAAGATATGTCTTTCCGGGCCGAAGCCACAGCCTCCTGCCATGAAACACGTCGCCGTCATTCTCGAGGAGCCACATGGTGCGGGCTGCTGTCGACACGTAAGAAAACGTGTGATGGATGAGGTGACAGTTCCAGGTTGCGTGCCCCGGGAATCTGGCCGTTCATCGACCCTCGGCGGGGTCGTACCTTCCAGGTTTCACGTGGACGGAACCTTATTCTCGAAGGTGCGATGCGTTTCTGCCAGAGAGATGACGTGCAAGCCTGCAGATGCGGAAACGCGAAAAGAACGCGGGCCACGTGACCATTAAGCAAGATTTTGGGGTACCTTATTAAGCGGTGACTTCCGACTTCCTGGTTCCATGTGTCAAACAGTCACTCCGGGCATCTATTTGCTTAGATCATGCGATAGGGAATATTGTACGGAACTCTCGACTCTGAGCCAGTTCCCTCGGGTGGTTCCTGTGGCCGAAATCCTGCTGGTACTCAAATCCCGCTGGTTCTTGGTTCTCCGGTACTAGCCCGACTCGCGACCGGTTTACTTCCACTTACCATATGAACTACCCTTCTAGGCCAACTAGTAGGCTTCTGGGCAACTAACTACAACCCCCACAGTACATTTAGTGCCATACTGCCATACTACTGCATTGGTGTCTGCTAAGGTAGAAAACCCGATGCACCTCGTACTCCTAACCCTGAAAGGCTACCAGGTATGTAAGGTAGAGGATAGTTTTTCGACGACCGGTAAAGTGACTTGGCCCAAAAGCCTAGTTGGCTCAGAAGGGGAGTCCATACGGTTTCGCATCCTCACCTGGGTTTATCAGAGATTCTGAAGACAACATCTGTCACGTACGACCATAGACGTCTGAGAACTCGGGATCCCGTCCGCTCTCCCATAGATAAGCAGGCGATCGCCAGACTAGTACTCGGGTGGGTGACCACCGGGGAATCCCTGGTGTTGTACGTTTTTTTCTTTTATTTTCGGCTTATATTCTTTTGCTGTTCAGTACCGGCCGTCCACTATCAACCCATCTCGCCTGGTTGCCGGCAAGAATGGACTCGGAATGTAGTGCTGGGTTGTTGTAGAAAGCCTGACAAGCAAAGGGTGACGCGAACATGTTTTCAAACAGTGTACCTTACATTGACGCTAAAGAGATAGATGGCTCATGTACATTTGACGACACGCTGCGCAATAAATAAGTACGGCTCAGTCCACATGTACAGACGGGATGGCATTGTTGTTTGGTTACACGTCCATTTCACCTCGCCAACCATATCATCATTTTCTATGACCTGACCTTGCATCCTCTTATACCCTCCTCCCCTACCCCTACGAAAGAGTGGGCACATCCCAGTTGGCCCAAGTGGAAACGTCAACCGACGCCGAGCTCTTCTCGATCGCACCCGGAGCAGACCCGGTCTTGAGCAGGAAGTAGTTGATATAAGTCGACAGATCTGTCTGCTGCGAGCTGGGGAACTGGCAATGCGAGTGTCCACCAACAAGCGAGAAGCCCATGTTGTTCGGCGCACCAACAGCCTTGTAGATCAGGCGGCCAGCCTTCATGCAGCCGGTGGTGGACACGGGGCCGAGCCAGTCAATGTCGTTCTCGATAACGAACAGGCCGCGGGGCGCGATCAAGGCGGCGAGCATGTGGTGGTCCTCGGGCACGGTGGACGTGGCCTTGCTGTACTGGTCAAAGTTCTTGGAGAACCAGACGTTCTCGCCCACGATCTCGCCGGCCGTCTGGATGTTCTTGCCCGCGCTGTGCTGCGAGTCGCTGATGCGCCAGCAGGCCGCGCCGCCGGAGCCGGACTCCTGCGGGAGCGTGAGCGCGATGCGCTTCACCAGGGCGCCGACGATGAAGGCGCCCTTGCCGTTGCGGGAGCAGCCCGTCACGCCGAGGCGTGTGGTGTCGATGCCCGACGTGGCGTTCACCTGCTCGAGAGCGTCGATCAGCCTGTCGACGCCCCATGCCCAGGCGGTGAGGGCTCCGGCGGTGTGCGAGGCACCGAAAAGGGTGTAGAATGATCCCTGACCACGGGACGACCCGGACGCCTGCGAGGCAAAGGCGTCGTTGCCGAAGTTGATGGTGGCGACGTTGCTGGGGATTGGGAGGGAGGCGCCGCCAATCGTGATGATTGCCGGGAACGGGCCGTTCCCGGACGGCTTCTTGATGGACGCCGAGTAAGTGATGGACTTGCCGCCCACTGTCACCTGGACACTGATGCCAGAGCCGCTCAGAGTGCCCTTAACCGAGTCTGGAGGACCGGGATAGGTGCCCAGCTCGTACTGCTGCATGATTTTGCTGATCTCCTGGGCCCGGCAGTCCCAGTCCGCCAAGCTGGCCACCTTGGTGCCGCTGGCGAAGGTAAATGGATCCGGCAGCTTGGCATTGTTGACGGCCGCATAGGTGCTCGCAAGGCTACAGGTGCCTTGGCGCTCAAAGATCTCCGAAGCGGGCAGAGCATAGGCCGCGCCGGCGAGGAGGAGAGCAGAAGCAAGATGGACCATCTTTGCGGCTATGAAACACACTCGCTATTGGGTGGAGGAAGAGTTGGACAAGAGCTGTGTAGAGTAGGCCAAGAGGGCCAAGCCAGGACAAGACGGATTGCAGACGCGCATCTTATATGAGTCGCTTGGCTTGGGGGTTTGGGGGGGGACCTTCATAAAGGAGAGGAGAGAGAGAGAGAGAGCACCCTGTCACCCCGACTTTGGATATTTCCGGGCAGAGATGCTTTGCCGGAAGTCATTTTCTTCCCGGCCTCGTGGATCCGTCATTGCTGTGGCTTGGTACCCAAAAGCTCAAAGAGATTCGACGACGACCATGGGTAAGACATTGGTGGAATATCTTCCCGCCACTTCCTCAGTATGGGGGGATCCCAGGAATACGATTTCGACGCATCTTGATGACTTACTTACACTTGCAACAAGCGTACCAAGGGAGGCGAGAAGTTCACGATATTGCGATGCCTTCTGACCGGCCGTTTAGATGGAGAGTTGCTTCACAAGGTGGCATCGAAGGTTGAGGAAGGATATTGACAGCAGACGCACAGAGGACGGACCAATATGGCTATTTGGCGTAGACTAGATGAGGCGGCTTAAAGGGTCTGATATTAATATGCTGCATGGCGAGAGCTAGGAGCCGATTCGCTCGACCTGTCGATTGACGATCAATGTGCCGGACGCAGGGACGGTCGTTTAGGCCCCGAGTGGTCGCGAGTCTGCGGAGAATGAAGAATGCGTTACCATTTCCAAGTCTGTGATCGACTTGCGTACGCACATGGCTTTGAGTAGGTATCCCGATGTTGTGTAAAATGTCAAAATGCAGCGTTCTCGTCCGAAGGAAGGACGGAGATGGAGTCGACAGGGTCGCGGGGGTTCAGCTACCCCATGCTTCTGTGTTACAGCCGCATCTTAGCGTCTTAGTGCCGTTTTAGTGGATCCCTGCTTCAACTTCCTCTCATTGAACTTCGGTACCCTTACCTTAGATACCTTACCTAATCGTCCAAATCCAGGAGCGAGTTGTCTCTCCGTGACGAGCATCTTCACTAGAACTTCGTCATCCTCTTTTCTTAATCTCTCTATTACAACAAGCAAGAGTCCCTAGTAGTTGCCAACACTTGGCCCCGGATCGACGCACATATGCGTACCCCACCCACAGTCTCCTTTCCCGGCAAAAGAGCGCAGAGTACCCCTGGCTTCCTCAGTGGCCAAAACAGGTACCTTAGGTATTCCCGCCTTGGCACTTTTTATCCTCAGTACGACACACGCAGACAAGATTCGACTTCCTCATGCCATCTCAGGTTCTGTTGGCCCCCGGAAGTTGCGGCAACTACACGGCCCTCACTCCTCAGATACTCGTACGCATCCCGGAAGTCGGCATACTCGCGGTACCAGGCCCATAGTGAACCCACGATGACCGGAACATTTTGCTCCAGCACCGCTCTCGTGAGCCTTTGCTCCTCTTCCTTTTGGCGGACACAGTTTTGCCTCCGGAAGCCGATCGGAACATATAGCCGCCAGTATAGCGGTTGTAAGCATCAGCGCAAGTGCCAAGTACACATTCAGTAGCATGCTTTGTCTAAATTGAATATGCGGAGGACCTCCGAGTTTCCTTCTTCTGCTGCCTTGGTTGCTCCAAACTCCCAACCAGTTGTTGGAATATTCATCAGGTCAATCTAGCGTGCTACCCTCTTTCTTTAGCTGATTTGGGGCGTGTCACTCCGCAAGGGGATCGTGATATGCGAGGGTCACATCTCTACCATCTCCACAAGCGGAGGCCGGACATATGATATACACCCTCGGCTGGCTATCTCGATACCGAGTGCTCTGAAGGCATCCTTGCGTCTTTCACAGCAATCGTACAATGGCAGTGATGATAGTGTCACTTGTCTTGGCGGCCTTGGCAACCCTTCTTGGGCCGGCGCTGGCCCACGGTGGTCTTGCCAACTATACGGTCGGTGATACATGGTACAGAGGGTGAGTCGCCAGGGTCCCTGATAGTCTTTGCGCCTTTCGACGCGTGTGGCAGCCTCTTGTTTTTGTTCCTGCTGTGGCTCACCCGTATTTCAGGTATGATCCAGACGAGGCACCGTCTGACCAGCTCGGGCAACCATGGATGGTCCAGAGGCAATGGGCGTCGATAGACCCTATCTTCAGCGTTGATGACCCTTTCATCGCTTGTAACAACCCGGGCGTCCCGCCCCCAGCGTACATCCCCATCGAGGCTGGGCAAAACATCACGGCCGTCTACTGGTACTGGCTGCACCCGGTGGGACCAATGACAGTCTGGCTGGCTCCGTGCAATGGCGACTGTACGGAAGTTAATGTCAACGAAGTCGAGTGGTTCAAGATCTGGGAGGCCGGCCTGCTCTCAGGCAACGTGCCCGAGGGCATGTGGTGGCAGAAAGAGTTCCAGAATTGGGACGGAAGTCCTGACCTGTGGCCGGCCACGATCCCGATAACTCTCAAGCCGGGGCTGTACATGATCCGTCACGAAATACTCTCGATACACATCGAGAACAAGCCACAGTTCTATCCGGAATGCGCTCATCTTAACGTCACTGGCAAGGGGAACGTGTTGCCGCCCAAGGAGTTTTTCAAGAAGTTCCCTGGCGCTTATGACCCAAACGGTGAGCTGTGTCTGTCTCCAGGTAAATGGTAGCAAACCCTGCTTACACTTCCAGATCCATCGATAAACATCAATATCTACACGGATCAGATGAAGAATACGACGGTGGGTTGATATCCCTTCAAGCGCTCGACTTGGTGAACTGACTTGCAGACCAGAACTACACTATCCCCGGAGGACCGATCTGGGACGGGTAAGTCGCGGTATCCTCTCGCATCATGTCACTCTTTACTGATTATTACAAGCTTCGCGATCGTGGACAAGTACTGCCTTGGATGCTGAAATGGGGTATGCGATACCAAAGCCATAAGAATTTGAGATATTTGAATGACCTGCCACGCTGTTACTCCTTTCTTCGAAAGCGATTTTCACGCGAGCTCTTCCTCCTCCCCGAAGCTGACACTCTTCCTTCCAACCGCCGAAGTGCATTTTCATTCACGTCCTTAGCAGGCAGTGGCCATGCCTGGTCCCTCGCCTCCTCAGCCTCCACCTCGGTCTCAATCTCGAATTCCTTCTCCCGATCCCTGTCATATCTCCTCCTCGCCTCCCTGTCCTTTCTCCTCTTTTCCCTCTCCCGCCTCCTCATTTCCGCCTCACCCTCGACAAGCGCCGTAAAACAGCCACCCCGAGCAATCAGCTCCTCGTACCGCCCGACCTCGGCCACGACACCCCCTTCCACGACCGCGATGCGATCGGCGACCTTCATCATCTCCTTGCTGTGCGTGACCACCACGACGGCCATCTCCCTAACCCGCTCCCTCACCAGCGCCCCGATCACGGCCCGGATCTCCTCGGCGGCGCCGGCGTCGAGGCTGCTCGTCGGCTCGTCGAGCACCAGCAGCTTGGGCCGCCGCACCAGGGCGCGCGCGATGGCCACGCGCTGCATCTGCCCGCCCGACAGCGCGAGGCCGCTGCCGTCGCCGACGGGGGTGTTGTAGCCCTCCGGCAGGGAGGAGACGAAGGCGTGCAGCCCTGCCTGGCGCGAGGCGATGAGCAGGTTGTACGCCAGGGTCGACGACTCCGGTATGCCGTAGAGGATGTTGTCTCTGACCGTGCCGGGGAAGAGGAACGGGTGTTGGGGGACGTAGGCACACTGCGACCGGAGATGCTGTGTCGAGAGCGTGTCGGCCGAGCGGGAGGAAAATGTCAGGGGTGCCAGGGTGTGGCTGCGGTGTTTGGGGTGGAGATGGTGCGTGGGCGTCCGCGACAGCCGGGGCGACGGGTCCGGTTGGTAGAGTCGGAGGAGAAGCGACGCGATGGTGCTCTTGCCGCACCCCGAGGCGCCGACTATGGCTGTGCTGGTGCCGGGGTCGATGCGGAGGTTGACGTTACGGAGCACCGGAGCGGTGGGGCGTCCGGGGTACGCGAATCGTAGGCTGTTCAGTTGGACGGGTAGCGGGGTCGCGACTCTCTCGGTCCCTTGGTGCTCGTGGTCTGCTTCGTGCGACAGATGGGCGTAGTAGAGCATCTGCACGGCCGTCGTCTTGGCGGCCGCGAGCTGTGGGATGTTCCCCAGCAGCATGATGGAGTTGCCCATGGAGAATAGGAGCAGGTTTATGACCTTGATCTCGTCGGTGATATTCAGCTTGTTGTCTCGGATGAGCGTGGTGCCGTACCAGAAGACGAGCGAGGTGATGAAGAAGGGGACAGACTGATAGAGACCGTAGAAGAAGCCTGCGCGGGCGGCGCGGCGCTTGCCGAGCTGGTAGGCGGCCTCGACGGATTTAGTGTGCTTGCCTGCGAAGTAGCGCTCTAGAGTGAGGGCACGGACGACGCGGACGTTGGAGAATGCTTCGGTGAAGATTGCGCTGGTCTTCTCGGCTGCTGTGTTGCAGATGGACTCCCACTTGTCGCTTGTTTTGGAGTTCCACCTCGCAGCAAGAACGGCAGGAGGCAGGGCACTGAGGGCGACGAGCGTAAGATCCCACCGGATCACGATAGCCCAGAGAATTGAGGACCCGACCATGGAAATGACGATAACCATAATGGGCACGAACTGGCCAACGAGTTTTCTCATCTCCTCGGCGTTCCAGTCCAGACACTCGCTGATCCGGCCGGCCGAGTGGTTGGTCTTATCAAACCACGACTTCGGCTGGCTGAGAATCCGGCTGACGGCTTCTGCACGTAGTGTATTGACCCAGGCCTGACCGACAGATTCCAAGAGAAGGTAGGCGAGGAATGTCGACACGGCCTCGACGACGGCGACCATCGCAAGGTATATACCCCATATCCTAGCCTCTGCCTGTGAGTTGCCCTTGGCCCAGAAGGCCGATGTCAGCTGGGCAAAGAGGACAGAGAAGGCTGGCTGACATCCTGCGGTAGCTAGGCAAAGTATCAGACCGAGTATGAGTTGGGCGCGGGACTTCTTGTTCATATTTGGCCACACGGTGCCGAGGATCGCTGAGAGAGGCGGAGTCTTCTGTACTTCGTCTTCATTCTCTTTGCCGATCTCGGGCTTCCTCTTCTTAAGAAGGATCTCGTTGACGAAAGCGGTGAAGGAGGCTTGACTCTGTACTCGTTTGGCGGCCTCTGGCTGATGTGAAACCCGTTCGTCTCGTGGTATGGTCGACATTGAGAGTCTAGAGTTCCTTACTGCCAGACCTGACTGTCGGACAATGTCAGTGCTACTTCGTTCCGAGTCCAGGTGTTGTAAGTCAGGGTCAGCAAAAGGAGAGACGTCCTTTCGAGGACGAGTATCTCTCAGCATCATGCTCGGTTGCTTCTCATCAAGCTCTGATTCTTCTTGCATCGGCTGGTCCCAGAGCTCTTTCCTGCGCATCTCACTGGCTCTGGTTGTGGCGACGCCTAGTGACATCCTCCCATTGTAGAATGGTTGACTCTCGTTGTCGTAAAGGCCGCGAAACATCCTGGAAAATCGGCTGTCGTAAACATGAGCTGGTTTCGGAGGTCGTACTTCCCAGTCAATGATGTGGTCGTCCACATCGGACTCTGGCTCTGTTTCTGAATCGGTGACAGACTCTTCCTTCGGCTCGGCTTCTTGGTCTGCTGCCGCCAACAAAGAGGCGAACAGTCCGCCTTCGTTCTCGACGAGGCTCTTTCTGTATCCTTCCTGCACGAGCTGTCCGTTGTCCATGACATAGATATACTCGCCGTTTTCTATCTGAGCGACTTCATGAGTGATGATGATGGTCGTCTTGCCGTGTCTCCAAACACGGAGGGCATCCATTATGAGACTCCTATTTGCGGGATCCAACCCACTCGTGACTTCATCCAGGATCAATACTGGACTGTCTCTCAGTCTTGCTCTGGCAAGCGCAACTCTCTGTTTCTGGCCGCCGCTGAGGCTGTACCCTCCCGGCCCAACTTGGGTGTTGAGACCCTCGGGCATCGCAGCGATAGTGGATTGCAGCAGGGCCACCCCGCAAGCCTTGACGACATCGTCGGTACTGACGCCAGTGAGGTCTCGAGCGCCCAAGGCGACATTGTTGCCCAGGCTGTCGTTGAAGAGGATGCTTGACTGCTGGATCAGGGTGACGTTACTGCGCAACCAACCCAGATCGAGCGTTTCCAGCGGATTGCCATCCATTATGATCTTGCCGCCAGAAGGTTCGTAGAAGCGGACGAGCAGATTGCCCAAGGTGCTCTTACCGGAGCCACTGCGACCGACAAGGAATGTAATGTCCCCGGCAGGGAAAAACATGCTGCAAGGAGCGACAACCTGCCTCAGGGTGTTCGACGGATATGCAAAGCTGACCTTGAACCGGGGCTGTCAGTACCATAGCCCCCGAAATGCATAAGCGGGCAGACTTACGTTTCTAAGTTCTATATCCCCATCGCACCGCAGTGGTCTGTATCCGTCTGACTCAGTGCGAACCTCAGGGGACTTCTTGTCCAAGCCTCGAGAGACATCCGCCACAAGAGCAGCGAGTGACTGCCCAGCAGCCATGCCCTTGGCAAGTACCAACCAGTGAGGACCGACAGCCTCGAGAGCTTGGAATGCTGTAAGCGCAGCATAGAACGTGGTAAGTGCATTCCCGGGCGTCAGTGAGCCCTGATCAGCGAGAACGACAGCAACGTAGAAACCGACCACGAACAGCATGTTCATCCAGAGCTTGATGTAGCCCAGTTGGCCGCATTTGCACAGAACTTGCCGGAAGTAGTGCTGAGCGGATTTCCTGATTGCCTGCTGGTACTTCCACTGTTCGTGGTCTTCGCCGTTGTAGACCTTGACCAACTCGATGGCAGCGAAAGCTGCAACGGCATGCTTGGAGGCATGTGCCAGCTCCTGCTTCTGCGCCTTGATGGCAGGGTCGAGTCGTTTGTTGATGAGAAATAGAATGATGACGGACGGTACACACGTGGAAAGGACGACGAGCGTGAGTTTCCAGGAGTAATAGAAGGCGACGATCAGGCAGGCAATGAAGACCAACGTATCATATACGAGGAAGCCCAGCGCCTGTGATGCTGCTGTCTGTAGCTCGCGTACTCGTCTGCGATTATTGTTAGAGGATGGACACTCAACTTAGAGATACGGTCTCGAATAACTCAGGGAAACTTACCCCTGGGTCTGTATGATCAAGCTCGACATGCCGTCCCCTCTCGAGTCAAACCAGTCCATCTCCCTCTGAATCATTCTTGAGAACAGCGTCTTTCTCGCTGTTACTGCTCGAAGTTCTCCTGATGTGATCCAAAGAGCCATATCCATACTGCTCAACACCCACATCCCCACGCCAAGCACAGTTATATAGCTGCACCATTCTGAGACCTGGTTAAACAGCTCTTGACCGCTGAAAACGCCGACTCCGTACTTGGCCACGATATCAAAAGTCCTTCCGAGGAGCACAGTGTAGACAGTCTTGCCAGCAGCAACGACACCTGCTGTAAACACAGCGCAGATTATAATAGCAAGCTGTCTTGGGCTTGTAAAGGCGAAAAGGTACGTCCACGGTGATGAGCTTTTTGGCCGTTCTCGGGCTTCTCGCAGTGGCATATCAGGCCCAGATTTCTCGTCTTGAAGAGCCATTTTTCAGGCAAGATAGCAACCAAACAGAGTAAGCTCAGACGAAAACGGTGCTGGTTTGGAAGCAAGAGAGATGTTCGTCGAGATGTAAGACACCCAAAAGGATGGATGGAATAAAACCGCAGATCCCTAGAAGGAAAGCCATGGCGGTCAACCATCTTCTCAACGTCTACTTGAAAGCCAATACAACCATTGATCTCTGTTCAATGGGTTGAAAGTGCGTATCACCGAACTCGTGACTGGTGTAGGCGGCCTTTGTGGTGGTGGCGGTCTCTTAGTATTGTTCTCGCCAAGTCTGGATTGGCGAACTCTTCGACAATACTAGCAGCTACAAAGCAAAGCAAACATTAACACCCTACTAAACCAATGAGTTAAACACAAATGAACATATCATGTGGACCAGTTTAGTGGAAACGGAGCCGCAGCTTTCAAATACTTGAAGGTGCCAAAAAGTAACTTATTTGTGGCTGAATTCCGGTGCGTAACCAGCACGAGAAAGTGCATTTGGAAGCAATGCAAAGGAATATCTTCTGACCTAAGAAGCCCCGGGTATTATGCAACTCCTCCCTCGAGACCCAAGCTGCGCCGGCGTATCCAATCATGACTTCGAGTTCGTCAGACTGGATGACTCCATTCCACGCAGACAACGTTGGTGTCTCTCAACAGCTCTAAACACAACTCCATGATTCGCAGTTTGAAATCCGAGATACTTCATGGCTTCTTGCTAGCCTCAGCCTCGGCCTTCTCCTTCTGTGCTTGCTCGTATATCCAGTCGTTCAAACCGGCGCGGTTCCTGAGGTGGGTTAGCCACAGTCTTTCACAGTGTTTAGATGGGGAACCGAAAGTCTTACCTTGCGATCTCTACAGCGTAAAACTGCATCCGCGGCACTACATAACGATGTCAGTCATAAGTGATATCCACCTGTGCGCGAGTTCCAACACTCACCGAATATGGTCTCCTTCTCGCCGTACTCGAACTTGGGGTTGGACCGCATCAGGGTGCCGAAGTTGTAATCCTCAATCTTCTTCTCGTAGGCCATCATGAACTTGCGCCACCTCTCCTTTCCCTGCTTACTCTTCATCTCGTCCTCGTCGATGGTCGCTGCTGGATCAAACTCGGGGAAATCTTTCTTGATGTGCTCGTAGATTTCGTCGTCCATCTTGGTCAGGCGCAGCGTGGATCCCTTGACTTTCTCTAGAATGGCCCAGTATGTCTGCATGTGGACTACAGCTTTGACGGCGAACTGCTTCTCAATCTGTAATTAAAGGTGCCAAGAGGCATATTGTGAGCTACCGGAGCAATCGTTAACTCTGAAGGGTGGAAGAGGACTCACGTCTTCGAGGTTGTCAGCGTTCTCGGGATCGAAGTTTTGGGGGACAGGCCCCGCGACGGCGTCTGTAATATCAGACATGGTATCTTGGTGAATTTGAGGATGAATATGTGGTGATAGGGTTCTGAATATTCGTATGGGTTCGAGAGTGAGGTTTGGTTCTGATGTTTCGCGCCGGATGGTGGGGTTAATAAGTATCGTGTCGTTGAACTTCCAGTGCCTTCGGGTCGATGACCGAATGGTGGGGAAGCAAAACTTCAGCCCCAGCTGTCTTATCGATCTTATCGATCTTATCGATAAGAATGCGAAAATGGCTTACGTAAGGTAACAGGACACTGGGACTCAACCAGAATGCCTCACAAGATCACCAAGGGCAGGTTATACACATACATATGGGTGGAGCACAGAGCGCACGTAGAACTAAGGCAGAGCTTCAAAGTCACTCTCGGTAGACATAGAACACATCAGTTCAAAATCCTACAGTTGTCCTGGCATTTGCGTCGTCTCTGGAGGACATTAGGCCGAGTCAACAATCAGGGGTGTGCTTTGTGTAAACACGATTCAGGGGTAATCACCACCATATACAGGCCGCGACAAAATTCCTTTGTAAATACCACACCAACCACCTCCATAGCCTTTGCAAACTGGTATATTCATAACCGCCTAGTCGTTCCGAGTCCATTGGTGTATTTTGGTGATTGTCAACCAAGTATGAGCCGCCCACCCCGGCGGGGTGTCCTCATCGTGCCGATGTGGCCGGCCTCACCCCCCCCGGCGCGGCCCTGGCTCCGGCTTTATCGCCAACTGAAGAAGATGGTTTGCGATGGGAGCAACCAGAGACGCACATTTTGCGGACCTTTACCGCAAAATCAACTTCCCTTCACGCTCGCATCCAAGCCCTCAACCTGACCTTTCTTTTCCCACCTCATCCCATATCCTGACCTTTTCTCTCATCCCAACCACAACCAAGCTCAACTCCATCTATTTCCCGCAATCAGATGAAGTGGAGAGAGGCCTATCCAGACTTGATCCAACAGTATCATCGATATTGAAGCTTCAAGTAACCTGCGCAGCGCTTCACTATTCCAGGTAAGTGAAATCCGGCCGCGATCACCACATTTCCAGCAACTCTGTGAAGCACAAACTGACCCAGCTTCCCAGTATCGGCGGCAATTGACCGACAAGATAATCGAGAGTACCATTCGTGGTTCCAGTTGACAAGCAAGCAATAGACGGTAGTGGTTGGCGCAGTCGCAAAAGACCATGTCTTCTCCGTCCAGCTTCGACCTGGCGCTCCGCCCGAAAGGGAGCTCCGACGATGGTTCAGGCTCCGCCAGAGAGGACGGCTCAGCCAGTACCACACAGAGCGCGCAGGCCGTCCGGTCCAGTCTTGAGAACACTGAAACGACACCTCACCCCCAGAGGTCTGCTACCACCACGCAGGACCCACAGGAAGCTCAGTCTGTCGCAGAGGCCACCACCACAGCATCCGCAGAGGTTACCACCACAGCATCCGCAGAGGTTACCACCACAGTATCTGCAGAGGCCACCACAACAGCATCCGCAGAGGCTACCACCACATCATCTCCAGAAGTCACCCCCATCACACCATCTGCAGAAGAGGCCACTGTTACCAGCAGCGCACAGCAGCCAAAGGGAGTTAAGTTCGCTCCTCACATCACCCTCATTTCGCAGGAAGGCGAAAGCAAGCGAGTCCCTTGGAACCCCTTCGCCTCTCAAACCTCGATTGAACCTCTGGACGAATACCATTCTTTCGTTTCCGAGAATTCAAGTCTTGGTTCAAATCCTGGCGCACAGCGATCTCAGCTAACCCTCGCCGAGTTTCTGAGCGACGATAGCAATCTGCCGCCTCAACTTCGGTCTCGGCCATCTCTTCACCATAGCGCGCAGGATTCTGTCGTCAGCCTCAACACAATTTTAGCAGAAGGCCCGCCTGCTCCTCCAGCTGCAGCTGCAGCCGGTCTTCAAAGGTCAGTTTCCAAGCGTGTTGCCGATAAGGTCCGTTCCCTGGCCGCAACCGCTTCGAAGAAGACCACCACATCATCATCTAGCAGCGCATCATCTAGCAGCGCTGCCTCTGTCTCTCCGCCGCAGCAAGAAGCTTCGACTTCCATCAGCCTTGGCCTTGAGGGCAGTCACTTATTCGAACCACCCCCACCACCATCTTCACCGATCTCTCACCACCCTCTCTCTACCCCTCTCTCCACGGTTTTTAAACCACTACCTCCTCTCCCACCCCAAGAGACAGGCGAAAGCCAAGATACAGCTCAGCCTGCACCACCACCACCACCAACAACAACAACTACTACTACCATCAGCACTCGACCACGCACTAGAGGTCGCAGTCGCAACGCCACGATCCGACCTTCATACGAAGTCATTGCGCCGTATCTTCCACGAGAACGAAGCGACAGCAACGAGACAATAAAAGCCGGGCCAACATCAGAGACCATCGGCATCATGAATCCTTCTGTCGACGACACCGACCGCGCAGAGCGGATTCCCCTCGTCTGTCCAGCCTGGGACCGCCGAGTCGACCTCACGTGGACTCGCGAGGAGGGTATCTCCTGGAGCGGAGAGCGAGAGCTGCTCGCTTTCCAAGTATCGCTGGAGCAGTTCAAGCGGGATGAAAAGCACATCCCAACCAAGACAGACCTCACCAATCCGGTCCTTCGCCTTCCGGATCGGGTCAGGTACGAGATATGCAAGTATCTCGTCCAGGACGGCCCCAATCAGATGCCCATCCGGCTGAACAACGGGATGCGGCTGTACGAACCGGCCTGGCCAGCCGTATATTTGGAGAGCCTCGCGGACGTCTTGGACTCCGTGAGCAACTACACCTCGGTCTGCTGGGCGATGCGCCGCGACATCCTCGCGACCATCATGAACACCCGGCAGTTCCATGTCGTCCTGTCGCCGTTTTCGGGCTCGCTGCTCGACCCCATAAGCAATTGTTGGCTCGTCAAGTATGCTGGTTATATCCAGCACATCACCATTGAGGTCGACTACACCAAGCTGGGCTTCGGGGGCGACCCTGGGGCCGTCAATCTCAAGCCGCTCGTTACCAAGGTCCTGCCGCGGGTGGAGCAGTACGCGGTGGCGCAGAAGAAGAGGGCCATCCAGCAGCGGCTGCTGACGAACCAGCCCGGCCTCTTCGCCGAGGTCGGCCGCGGCGGTGGAGGTCACTCGACCGTCCACAGTCTTACGCTGGCGGTGAGGCGGTACTTTGGGGAGCGTCCGGCAGAAGCGGGTCGAGGTAAGCAAATACACACTCACACACACACACATACACCCACACACGCGCACACACTTTGATTTTCTCCACATGAGTAACAAAAGATCGGGGAAGCTAACGGAAAGCAACTCACAGTTCCCCAGAAGTATAGCCCGGACGAGTACCTCGCGGTGCTCGGCCCGGTGAAGGCGCTGTGCGGGAAGGTCGACAAGGTGCGGGCGGTCGGCCTCGACGCCGACAGCACGCACCGCCTCCTCGCACTCGTCTGGGAGGGAATGACGGCGGAGTCCGTCAAAGCGGCGGTGGCCGGGCGGTTTGGGGCCGTCCGCGCCACCTGCCCGTCGGACTTCTACCCGACCCTGCCCGGACAGGCGTCGTTCTTCGATGACGGGATGGGCGGAAACTCCGGCAGCGGAGTCTTCGTCAGGCATCCCTTTGCCTTCGATGACGGCCGTCTGGGCTTCCACCTGGACGAGAGCATGATCGGCGCGGCGAGGGAGGGGATGGCTCGATCGAGCATCCCGCCATCAGCTCTCGGAGGAAAGGTGGGGCCTGCGGCCCAGAAGGTGAAGGGATTGCCCGGCTCGGCTTCTGGCCGCGACAAGGGCAAGGGCAAGGCAAAGGCCGGGGAGGGAGGAGAGAAGGAGGCGGCGCCCGAGTGGCCGGAGGAGACGGAGGGCTGGGAGGTGGGGAGTTGCGGCTTTTCGACGGAGACGGAACCGTTCCCCGAGCTGCCCGACGTGGACCTGCAGCTCGCGCTGCTGGAGGCGTACGAGGTCCGTGAGGCGCTGAGGGAGTCGGTGGAACGGTGCCCGTCTCCGGCGAGGCAGCAGGTTGAGGCAGCGGAGGAGTCGATGCCGGTTCCGAGCCGCGGCGGAGTGATGGGACGGGTGGCGGGCAGGCTCCAGAGGGGGCTTAGCCAGCTCAACCTCAAGGACAAGTCGTCGAAGGAGTGAGTGGTGGCATGAATTTGACGTCCTTGAGGGGAAGGCTGGCTAGGTTTCCTCTGGAGGCCTGGCCCGGAAGGTGTACGATATGAGGGAAGGAAGGGGGGGTCAACTGGCCGGCGTGCCGTACCCTGCGGTCGTTTTGCTTTGTTTCCCCGCGTTTATTTTACGAGGAGACTTACGTGATACCCAGGAATGGATGCCTGCCCGGCGTGGCAGAAGGCCGGATGCCGGCGATAATACAGTTCACGCACTTGAAAGTTTCCACATCGGTTGTTTTGAGGTTGGTGATGATGACCAGGCCGTGCCGTGGTCCGTGCATAAAAGTGGAAGGAGCGGGCTGAGAGGAGCGGGCAAACTCCCGAAATCCCACCCGGTCGCTCCTTCCCCTCCCGCACGTCACGGGGCTGCTCTGATTCGTCAAGGTAATAATCGGCTTTAACTAGCGCCTGCAGGTGTCCTATTTTCTGCGGAGATGATATGCCTGGCTCGCCGACAGAAATGCTTTTTTGTTATTTCCGGCACGACAAACCTCCATCGACAATCGTCAGCGAGATGGCGACAGAGCCGAGGTGCTACCCCTAGCCATCGACCTACAGTCAACTGGACAGAGAGACGGTTGTAACTGACAGCTCTTACTCATTCTTCAAAGTGTTGATACTTTTAGTGACAAGGGCAAACAGAATTGTCAAGTTCGGATTTTTCGAGGAGCGGATGAACTGAAAATATCTACATCTGAGCAGCATAACATTTGCAAAATGTATAGTACTTGTTGCAGTGCCGTACCAATGCGCCTCGACTTCAGGCAATGTCTGCAACCCTGTGTGTTGGAGAAAGACTTTTCTTTTAGCGAGTGGCCATTACACTAACAAAAAGCGAGAAAGGCATATCCGGGTTATCGTTCCCTATCGTTTTGCTCCATTTCTCCTCTCCTCCTCTCCGCCTCCTTTGCCTCCACATTCCGCACTGCGGCACTACTCCCGACTGCTAATAATACTATTACCTACCACATTTCGGTCAATACGCCGTATATCCGATCATGTGTAATGTCATCGCCTACCTTGTAACCGCCCGTCAATTGTCATCACTATCCCTTCGAGCGCCTAGGAGTTAACCCTCGGACATCTGCCGGGGGGCTAGACTAATCGCTCCAGTCACTGCAGATCTAAGTGCTAGAAGACTTTTACCATGTCACAAATAAGCTAGTCTACTGCTTCCACCTGGTCAGCTGGTCCATGGATCCTCCTGCAACTTCCTGCGACTTCCTCTCTTCTTGGATATCTATGTCCTTTCTGCCCTTCAAAGAACGATAGTTCTTTGCCTCAAAAGCCTACTCTGTGTCAGGACAACGGCCCCGGCGGACCTCTGACACATAGAAGCGAGCCTGTGGCCTTCCAGAAGTGTTACGAGGCCAGAGCCGACCGTGTAAGCGGACTGGCACCCTCAACATGATCTCATCAGATGGATTTGGGACTATGTCCAGGCCAGAGGAGCTCGACGAGAAGGATATTTCACCCGCCCAAGCGCAGCCTTTCTCCTCAACTCCAACAGAAGCACCCCCAAACGCGGGTTCAGACATTAGATATGTCTACCTCACGTTCAATCGTACCGTCCCACCGGCACATCTCGAGCAGAGCTCGCAAACACAACAACCACCTCCTCCTCCAGATCTTTCAGCCTTCATTGACCCAACTCTCTACCCAACCCACAGGAAAAACATATTGGTTTTCCTTTGCTGCATCGCAACCTTCCTCACAGCCTACGCCGCGGGCTCCTACTCCCCGGCGGCATCTCTGATGAAAGTCGATCTCCACGCTCCGTCAACCATCGCCGTATCAGGAGGCGTGTCGACTTTCTGTCTCGGCTTCGCGCTTGCTCCCATGGTCCTCGCTCCCTTCTCCGAGATCAATGGGCGATATCCCGTCTTCGTCGTCTCAGGTATCCTCTTCGTCATCTTCCAGGCCGTGTGCGGTGTAGTCACCAACCTGGCCGGCATGCTGGTCGCGCGATTCTTCGTCGGCGTCGGCGGATCCGTCTTCAGCACAATGGTGGGAGGCGTCATTGCGGACCTGTACGACAAGTCGGAGCGGAACACGCCCATGGCCGTGTACAGCGGATTCGTGCTAATGGGGACGGGCGCGGGACCATTGATTGGTGCTGCCATCTCGCATCGCCTGGGTGGAAGAGGGTCCGGAGCTGGGGCTCCCTGGAGATGGGTGTTCTGGCATCAGGTTATTGCTGGTGCTTTGCTGATGCTGGCGCTGATTCTTTTGTTCAAGGAGAGCAGAGCTTCGGTGCTGTTGTCTAGGAAGGCGAAGGCGTTGAACAAGTGGTACGAACAACTAGAGCAGGCTGGGTACTACGGTGTGTGGATGGGAGAAGAGCAGCCGTCGCCACCGCGACCGGGCGAGTCTGATCAGACCTTGTCTGACCAAATAACTCAAATTGGGGGCTCATCTGATGAAGAGAAGGGACCGTCGCCAAACGCATCCAGACGCGCATCGACCGTTTCAGCGTTACAGCTGCAACGCATCCGCTGGGTTGTCAAGGAGGACGAAGAGCGCTCGTCCCTCACCAAGATGATCTCGGTATCTCTGTACCGCCCCTTCCATCTTCTGTTCACCGAGTCCGTCGTCTTCTTCTTCTCCCTATGGGTCGCCTTTGCCTGGGGCGTGCTGTACCTCACCTTCAGCTCCGTCCCGCTCGTCTTCGCCCGCCAGCACAGCTGGGACATCGAGAAGGCCGGCCGCATCTTCGCGGCCATGATAATCGGCGGCATCCTCGGGACCGGGGTTGGCATTCTGCAGGAGCACGTCCTCCACCACTCACGGTGGCAGCCCACAGCCGACTATGACGACGACAAGTCGCGCTTCTGGTCCCTCCTCCGCCGGCGCTTCCCCGTCTCCGCGCCGGAAGCTAGGCTCTACTGCACGTGCGTGACGGCCATCCTCCTGCCTGCGGGCCTCTTCATCTTCGGCTTCACCTCCAAGCGCGACATCCACTGGATTGCGCCAGCGATCGGCATCTGCCTCGCAACCATGGGCATCTACACCATATACCTTGCTACCTTCAACTACCTGGCCGACACGTACCACAAATACGCGTCTTCGGCCCTGGCGGCGCAGTCTTTCTGTAGAAATGTGGTGGGAGGCGTGTTCCCACTTGTCACTGGCTTCCTGTTCACGAATCTGGGCGAGAGCAGGGCCGGTGCGCTGTTGGGAGGGATCGCCATTGGGCTGACGGCTGTGCCGTGGGTGTTGGTGTTCTTTGGCGAGAGGATCAGGGCAAGGAGTCCGTTTGCTAGTGAGTTGACGAAAGAGGGGTGAATTCCCTGATATTGTCTGGCGACATGTCACAGACTCTAGTATTGTTATAGAACATTGAGACAAAATGTTGTCGATAATCCTTCTCATGATTCGTTCTAAGCTGTATGATATATCATGCCTATTATCATGCTCAGGATGTTTTCAAATCGCCGAGGTCATCGAGTGTACTACAGTGGCCACATCGAAACAATGCTGTTGATTCGTCAACGTTACGCTAGACTGACTTCTGTGGCAGGCGTTTATGGTATCAATTGTCAACATCATCGTGGGTGGCAAAGCTATAAAGAACACGATCTATTCTACTGAAGGGTATGCCTGATCACTACCTGGTATATCCCATCTTAACGCCGTGCTGGTTCCCATAGAGCACTCAGTCCACGTCGTCCGCACTAGTCTCGATTCCCTCGTCGCCGACACCGGCACCTGAAAGTTTCCGCCGCGCCTCCTCGATAGCTTTCTCTTCATCGAAGGACTCCTCGTTGCTGTCCTCTTCGGAGTCTGTCACACCGTTCGAAATGTGCCCCGAAGCCTTCTTCGCAGCCTCAAAAGCATGCGGCTTGATCGATCCGTCTTCGTTCACGTCTTCCTTGAGATACAGTGTAAACAGGATAACGAGGTAAACTTGGCCTGTGGCCTTGTTCCTCAAGACGTATCTAAGCGTGTGTGAGCGCCTGCAGCGGCAAGTGAGACTTCCGACCCAACAACGCAAACACGGCCACGGGGAGATAGAAGAGGGGACGCAAAGAAGATTGCGAACGTACCGTAAACCTTGTCCGTCCCAGTACTTCATGATAGGCAGCGTAAAGCCAGGTAGACGGAGAGCGAAGTCGGAGAAGTCCAAGTACGGGTTGAAGAAGTCGACGCCATGCGATTGGCCGTACTTCCACACCCACTGGTCTTTGCTTTCCTTCTTGAGAGCCCACTTCATTCTCGCTTTCGCGTCGTTGGGGGCGCCGATCTGTGAACGCTCCTTCAGGCCGGCTTCATCGCCGCCTTCTTCGAACCAGAGCCCTCCGCGGGCTTCATCGTACTCGCCGGCACCGACGTGGATCGTGTTGAAGCTGCTCAGCGCCGGACCATACAGATACGGCGAGTCGGCGTATGCGTCACCGTCGAGACCGGGGTCGATCCACCAGCGAACGATATTCAGGGCGGTATTGAAACCTGGCGGCAGCCGGTCGCGGATCGGGTGGTCGAAGTCGTTGCCGAACTGGAGGTCTACGGCCGAGATCCCTTCCTCTTCTGAGACGTCGTCGCCCGTCTTCTTTGCTAAGCCTGTGGGCTTTTTGGGCGTGAAGCGGAAGGCTATGCTGTACCGGTCCTTGTTGTAGTCATGTGGAGGAGATGTGAAATAAGGTGACGTACTCGAGGAGCCTCGTGGCAGGCCCCGGTAGTCTTGGATACGAACATTGAGTTCAATGTCCATATGCTCACTGCCAAGCTTCAAAGTCTTTGGTGAGTTGATAGGGACTTCGACATGGTCCTTCAGGTCATAGCTGGTGCCTGCTGTGACCCGCATGAGATACTTTTCCGCCATGTCTTGTGTTCTGTTGTTGCAGTTAAATTGATTTGGGCTAAGCCTTGCTGCGTATTCCAAGAGGCCCCTAATCTAGAATCGGAGTATGATATTTGGTCTTGTACGATGCTCGTACTTGGCCTAGTCCAGCCGGTCGACGTTCGGTCAAAAGGAGGAATCTAAGTAGCAATGTAAACAGCGGCAAAGTTTTTGAAAGAGGGAAAAAGAGGATGACTTTGTGGACGAGGATGTTAGGGTAGGTAGGTACTCTGGTTCGGTTCTCAACATAACATCAACCACAGCGAATGCAGCAAGTCTCAATCTCAAGTCTCAAGGTACTTTGTTCAAAAGACGCACTACCAATTCCGGATCAAGTTCGTCATGACACATGGGAAGGTGCAGTTCTAGACTCGCGCAACCTTCAAAAAGGGTCCGATGACGTCTGCAAGCCGGCTCGGGTTCCTGGAAACAGCCCCACATCAACCCCCAGTCGCGACTCGCTGTGGCAATTGAGGACCGTTTACACAGTAGAGAAAAGGAATCGGGATGGCGAATACACATTCTTGTTCCAGCCCGAACTCGGTCCATTTTGCTCGTGAGATGTCATACGACTGCTCCCAAAACAAAACGGAAGTGTTGAGACTTGAGTCATTGCATCTTTCAATTGCGACAGTGACAGGATTTGAACCTATGCGGCCGAAGCCATATGATTTCTAGTCATACCCATTAACCACTCTGGCACACTGCCTTTGCGTGGAGAACGACCCGTTCTTCATACACAATTGGTGGAACGAATGTGCAAGGAAAACTCGGCTTCGCTGTCAGATACCGCAATTCGGAGCCTCAGAGTGATGTCCTTGTCATGAACTTGATAGTAGTTCATGGCAAACCCGGTGGTGTGAACTTGCTCCTCGTCGAGAAGCAATCAATATGTCACGATTCGAGGAGAGGAAGCCCCGGTCATCGAACTCATCACGGCAGACGAGATTAACAAGTAGTGAGGCCTACTGCTACTTGTGATTAAATAGATTTTGGGTACTATGCTACGAGATGCGTGAAATCCACCTTCAGAGATACATTATGCGGCTCAAGTGTTGCGGTTCGGCAGGCGGCTTGCATTGTCCGGCCAAGAGCTTGGCCAATATATCTGCCGTGTGTACCAGGTTTACTCATGTCGGATCCATCGTTTCCCTACGTGGGCGGCTCTAAGACTGCGAAGACTACCTCAGTATGGCAGGAATTTGAATGAGGCACTGCTCTTAGAGCTGTATATGACTTGTTCCGCGGTTCTACGTTTGTGAGCTTGGCACTCGGTAGCAACATCCTGGGCCGCCGAATGCTTCTCGACAGGCGAGGATGATCCGCAGCACAGAAGCGATCTTGGAATCGTATAAGAGAGGATGCCCTTGGACTGAACGAGGCAAGATGCTCAGCGCACGGCATCATCTCTTGCTCAAGACGACATCTGTTCAATGCCCAGGGACCGACCGAACTTGCCATCTCCAGAACTACTAAGATGCGTCCCAGTACCTTATTTATCGGCCTGACGGGAGCCGTTGCCGTGTCTGCGGCCCCCAAGAATTATCGTAGCTGGAACGAGAGCACACCAAATCCCTTCGAGGGCAAGAAGCTTTTCGCAAATCCCCTTTGGGCCGAGAAACTCGAGCCAACCTTCACCACCTTCAAAGCAGCCGGTGACGACACAAACGCCGCCAAGGTGCGCGTCATCCAGAAGACCGGCACCTTTGTATGGGTCTCGGACCGGGCCGGCCTGAAAAACATCGATGCAGCTATTGAAGCCGCCCGCGCAGAGCAAGCGAAGTCCGGCGTGGATCAAATTGTCGGCCTGGTCCTGTACAATCTCCCCGACAGAGACTGCAGCGCCGGCGACAGCGCGGGAGAACTGAGCAGTGACAAAGGTGGCCTGAAGCTGTACAAGAACGAGTTCATCAAGCCGTACGCGGAGAAGGTCAGCGCCGCCAAGGACCTGACCTTCGCCATCGTCCTCGAGCCGGACTCCCTCGGCAACGCTGTCACCAACCAGGGCAACGAGTTCTGCGCCAAGGCGACGCCTGTGTATGAGGAGGGCATAGCCTATGCGATTGCCAGCCTGCAGTTCCCCAACGTCCATCTTTACATGGACGCTGCACACGGCGGCTGGCTTGGCTGGGATGACAATCTCCCGCTTGGTGAGGGCCTCCTTTCCCGTCATGCAATACTAGTCCGAATATGCTAATGCGTCACTAGCTGCCGCTGAGTTCGCCAAGGTCGTCCGTATGGCAGGAAACAGCACCAAGATCAGGGGCTTCGTGACCAACGTCTCCAACTACAACCCCTTCGAGGCCGTGGCCCGCGAGAACTTCACCCAGTACAGCCACTCTTGGGACGAGTCACACTACGCTTCCTCCCTTGCGCCATTCCTCGAGAAGGAGGGTCTGCCATCACGATTCATCATCGACCAGGGCCGGGTCGCATTGCCTGGAGCGCGCAAGGAGTGGGGTGTGTGGTGCAATGTGCAGGCTGGCTTCGGTCGGGTGCCGACGACGACGACAAACAACACTTTTGTCGACGGCATTGTCTGGGTCAAGCCTGGAGGCGAGAGCGACGGCGTGTGTGGTATGGATGGTGCGCCGAAGGCTGGGGCGTGGTTCCCGGAGTACGTCGAGATGTTGGTAAAGAATGCCGACCCTTCCGTTGTGGCGAGCTCATCATGAGGACGTGATGCACGTAGGCAAGTTGCTTTAACAACGAGAGGCCGTAGAACGGCCGATAGAAGAAGTAAACATTCAAATGCACTTGCACTATTTCTACCCAGAGTGCTCCCAACAGTGCCTGCAGTCATAGGATAATTGATCGCGAATAGCGCTGACAGAAGTTTCACAAGAATCGCAACGATGAAATAATTTAGAATTTACAAAACGTAGTAGGTGAAGAACAAATAAATTCCAAATGGTGAGTGAGGCGGGAAGAAAAAAAAAAGCAAAAGAAAGCTGGAGGCACGGGAATTCGAATCCCGGACCTTCTCTAGTAACATCTGTTGATGCGAAAGAGAAATCATACCCCTAGACCATGCCCCCAAGCATGTGTTGATACTTAAGATCCAGTTTTTATCTATTATATAGTGCAGAACGAGGCAAAGTAGGCTCTGGTGGGTGTCCGACCACCAGGGTCACTTATGAACACCCGGAAAATACGCCATTACTCAGCAGGTGGCTAAGACTTGCTATGAAAGTTAAATACGAGTTTTAGGTGATAAAGTAGATACAGCCATGTCTTAAGCAGTCCGATCGTGCGCGCGGTCTGTCTACGTCAGCTGGGTGGTCTGACCTTATCTGATCAACGGAGATAAGATCCGGGTGGGGCTTCTTCTCGACGCCGAGCCCCGAAGTGACCGAAGCCTTAGGCCGACATCCTGAGCGAGTCTGGACACGTACGCTACCGCTAGGCAGCTCATGTCTACAGGGATTACACGATACTGGTTGGATGTATCGCCAACCAGCTCGGGTCCGCGGGCCCGTCGCATCTCCGAAGCCGTAGACGCCAACACTTAAACAATGTGCGGCCCATTGCCACAGTGGGAGGCAAGCTTCTATCACTGCCGCGCATCTTAACCACACTTGTCTCGACATTCCACGCTTTTCGAAATAGTCTTGCAGACCGTAATCATGTTGAATCTCGACACGCTACGCTTGATATGGGCAGCCCTACCCTTGATGTCCAGATTTGCCGTCGACCGCACAGTCCAGAAAGTCCAGGCTATCCGCCACAGCTACACCTACAAGTCTGTTGCGGAACCCAAGAATGTCGTCGTAGTAGGCGGTTCCTTCGCCGGCATCATGCTCGTCAGACGACTGGCCGAGACGCTGCCAACGGGCTACCGCGCGGTGCTCGTCGAGAGAAACTCACATATACACTACGTCTTCAACTTCCCGCGGTTCTCTGTTATCCCGGGCCACGAAGCCAAGGCGTTCATCCCATACAACAACATTGTCAGGGGAGCTCCCGAGGGTATATTCAAGCAGGTCACGGGCACCGTGAAGAGCGTCACTGACAAGGATGTTCTGCTCGAGTCCGGGGAGAGGGTGCCGTACGAGTATCTCGTAATCGCGACAGGCTGCTCGCAGCCCTTCCCGGCGCGCCTCAAGTCGACTGAAAAGGCGGCGGGTTGTACAGAGCTGCGAAGCTTCCAGAGGCGAGTGGATGCTGCCAAGTCCATCGCACTGATTGGCGGGGGTGCCGTAGGGGTCGAGATGGCGGCCGATATCAAGAGCTTCTTTCCGGAGAAGCAGGTGACACTGGTCCACTCGAGAGCCCAGATATTGCCAAGATTTGGCAAGAGGCTCCACGATCACGCGTCAAAGGCCTTGACAGACCTTGGAGTCGAGCTCAAGTTGCAGGAGAGGCCGACGCTTTTGACACACGGCAAGAACGAGACCGATGCCTCGACCCAGTCGACTCTTCGTTTCAAGGATGGCCACGAGGAGCACTTTGATCTGGTGGTAAGGGTCCGAGTTGTGCGTTGACATCTTAACTTCGTTTCTGACGTCTTCGACCAGATTCCTTGCACTGGCCAGCGGCCCAACACTGATGTTATCGACGGCTTCCTTCCCGATACAATCAGCAAGGCAACGGGCGAGATCAGAGTCAACAGGCTGCTTCAAGTAACCGGAGATACGACATATCCCAACGTTCTGGCCCTCGGCGATGTGGCCGAGACCGGTGGTCCAAAGATGGGGAGAGCTGGAGCATTTCAGGCTGAGATTGTCTGTCAGAACATTGTCGCCATGACCCACAACGAACAGCCGCGGGCGATATACCACCCCAACGACGCAGAGGGTGCTATCAAGCTGACTCTGGGCAAGGTGAGTTCTGATGACCGGCTCCTCGACATGTGAAAGAAGTCTCTGGCTGACTTACGGCTCCTAAGGGGGAGCACTGCATGTACGTGAATACGTCCAACGGCACGGAGATTCTTCTTCCACAGGGTGGTGCGAGCGACGAGTTGGACGTTCGGAGGTTCTGGGTCGAATTTGGTGCTGACATGGAGGAGGACGGTAAATTGTCGTAAGGTAGATAAGGCTGCATAAAGGTTGGATGGGTGCCCTAGGCCTTGGGAAGCCCAACTACCTGACCTTACCTTATCTCTGGTAGCCTGGTAGGTACCTTACTAGGTACCTAGGTAGGTAAGGTACCTTCCAGGTTACCTATGCCAGTAAAGTTGGCAGGTAGTGGAGTTGTCTCACATGGGCGGATATCTGTGATTCTTGTGATGCTTGAATAAAAGTGGGGGGGAGAAGGGGGAGGGGGGGGGGGGGGGGGGGGGCCCCAGCAGCCAACGCGTCACCAGGCGGCCAAAAATCACCAGACACATGCAAGCGCAAAGACGAGCGCAAAACTGTTGGGAAAATGGACAACGGTTTTGAGGCATGGCCGAGGCCGAGTCAGGTCGTGTCTAACAATCAGTTTGCATGATTCCCAGTGAATGCTTCGACCAAGAGAGGCTTCCAACTCACCATACTTTGATCCTTCCTCTTTCTTTTCTTTTTTTTCTCGCCATCACCTCGACGATGCGAATGTCGAAAAGATACCATGTTAGACCACTCTGTAACTCAACTCGTCCTGATAAGAGCAGCCATTGTACTCCTCGCATATGCGCAATGGCTTGAACTGGGCATCCTCATAAGCATTATCGCGGCGAAGGCCATCTTCCACCCTCACGAGCCGCCAAGCAGAACATACCTGATATCTGTCTCTGGTCTCGCCTGTTCCCTGGCAGTAGAGCTCATCTTCTACATAGTCAAGTACTTGCCTCACCTCGATCGGATCAAGAATGACGCCCAACATCCGGCGCCTCTGACGCCCAAGCAGCGACTGGAGCTTTTTGAGAAATGCCTCGCCAATATTCCGGACCCGGAGACTTATGTCCGCCTCTGGTTTCTTGACGCTGAGATGAAGGATATCAAGCGCGACAATGTGGCCGAGTTTATCCTTTGGGCATTCTTCGACCGGGAGGGCGTGGACGGTACCGGGCCGCTCCAGGGACCGGGGCCGGATGACGACGACATAACTGACGAGTTGGAGCACTATGTGTCGCGTACCGAGGACATGTTGGGACACAAGATCCCTCCCGGCCGCGGATCGGCGACGTGTCTGCGCCTGACGATCGACGCCGTCCAACAGCGTTATCGCAGCCTGCTGTGGTACGTCATCGTGTCGGGCATCGACCTCACCACGCACATCTATCTCGCCATGGACGGCTTCCGGTACTATAGCCCGCCTCTACGCCAGACCCTGGCTGTATTCCCGCCCCGTCTTCAGGCCTTGCCCGCCCTTCTTCCTTTCCCGGGTGCAAAACGGTACAGCTCGGCTTCTGAGCACATCGGTTTCTGGTTCAGGCCCCACACCGCCCGTCATACTCGCCCAGTCATCTTCATTCACGGCATCGGTGTCGGTTTGTGGCCGTACACTCGCTTCCTTGATGAGATTGGCCGGACCCCTGGATCTTCTGGCCGCCCGGCAGGCGAGGACGAGGGACAAACCGGTGTGATGGTGCTCGAAATTCTTCCTATATCAACCCGGTTGACCGGCCCGCTGCTTCGGCGTGAGGTCTTTCTTCGGGAGCTGCGAACCATACTTGCGGTCAACGCGCCTGAATGGCTCGATCATGGCTTCGTGCTAGTGTCTCATTCTTATGGGTCGGTTCTGACCACGCACATCATCCGCGATCCGGACCTGGCACCACACGTGCGCGGCGTCGTGCTGATCGACCCGGTCACTTTGTTGCTGCACCTGCCCAACGTGGCGTATAACTTCACGCGTCGGCCGCCGCAGAAGGCGAATGAGTGGCAGCTGTGGTTCTTTGCAAGCATGGATGTCGGTATCGCGGAGGGATTAGGAAGACACTTTTTCTGGAGGGAGAACCAGATATGGAAGGAGGAGTTGGTCAGCGGTCTGCTTTCCGAGGAAACCAGCAAAATTGTAACTCGCAGTAAAGGGCGAAATCAGAACCCTGATACATCGCCGGCATTGACCAGGAGACAGGTTGCCGTCTGTCTGGGTGGGCGTGACCTCATCGTCGATACCCAGACGGTGGCCCGTTATCTTGCAAGGCCAGGCGATATGGCGGACTCGGACGCATCCAAGGAGCAAGAACCGGTAGACGCCTTATTTAAGGCCGGGAAGGCGGGCAGTGTGGCCAGCGGTGAGAGTCCCAGATGCACCCGGTATCTGGCCCCCTCTGGAGTTGAGATTGTATGGTTTCCCACTCTCGATCACGCGCAAGCCTTCTACTCGAGAGAAGACAGGCAGCAGATCTTGAATGTCATCGGACAGTATTGCAGCCTCAACTCTGCAACATAGATTTAATACCTTAGATATAGATGCGTAATGAAAGCCCTCAGTTATGTCCCATCATTTCCGGATCTGACTCTTGGCCTCAGGACCTTGCCATCCCGTCAAGTTCACCTCGACGGGGGAAGGACCTGTCCGGAAAACTACCCACATCAAATCATCTTCTTCTGACTGGTTTAAAATCTGATGTTCTGTCCACGCCGGAACGAAGGCAAAGTCTCCCTTGACAAGCTCATGCCTCTTCGGTTCCAGATCCCCATGACTTGGGCCGGTCAGGAGAACGCCTCTCCCTGAGGCCGCATATATGATAGCATCTTGGACACATTCGTCACTAAGGTTCTTTGCATGGTTGGTCTGTAGAGGTCGGCCTCAACCGTCCATCGATCCAGATGGCAGGGAAGGGCTGAGAAGAGAAGAGACATACCTTGTTCGCCGTGGTGGTGTATGGCGGAAGACGAGTTTGGTTTTGCTACCAGGACTGTAGACATTCATTCGCACACAGACTGCAAAGAGGTGTTTGGCGTCACGCACGCCACACCTCGTGTTTTCGGGTTGCCACGCTTGGCTGGAGCCTCGACTTACCAGTGGCACACATTTTGTCCGTCTTATTGACGATGGCATCTCTGCTAATGATCCGCTGCTCTACCGTGGCAGCTGCATTGTCCGCCCCGTTCGCTCCTTCTTCTTGGGCTGAAGGAGAAGGAAGTATCTCATCAGCTTTCGCAATGTGAACGGCCGACGGTAGGATCATCGGCAAGATGTCCTGAATAAGAGGTAGTAAGGATGCCATGGTCCAATCTGGTATTCCCGCAGGCACCGTATCGATTAATGCCGAAAGACAAGACCGGTAGTCGTGAAAGCTGTGGCGAAGAACGAAGGAAGAATCGCGGAGGATCGTACGCGAGCACACTGGCGGACCAAGGCCTGGATTCCTCTTCGGCCGTCACTGTTTCCGTCGTAAGTTAGCTGTATATCTGCCGGCCTAGACTTTCGCGTTGAGGTCATGCACTGGTATAGACCCTTCGACCGGCTGGGTTCGGTTCAAATGTCTTGCTGGGGACGGTTGATAAAAGGGGTGATGACACTTTAGATGCAGATCAACAAAGTTTGTTTCGATAAGGTACCCTAGGTACAGTCTTAATTTGGGCGCAAGTCAACACCAGACTAAGGTCACGAAGATATTTGGCTGACAACTTGAACTTGGAAGTCGAGACTCAAGTGAGGAAAGGAACATAGATGCCCGCTACTCTGGCATCGAAACGGAAAGCGCCATGTGGCGCTATGTGAGAGACTTCGGAGAAGGCTTAGCGTTACGGATAGGACCGCAACGCCGCAGCATGGGTGCCGATCGCGGGAACAGATCGATAAGTACCGACGGATCGCCACATGACTCAGGAGATTGCTGAACGCTGTCACTGTTGCCAGTTCGTAGCATCACTCTCGACTTACAGTGATGCTGACTTGGAGTCGTACAGTATGAGACGGAGTCCTCCCGTCTATTAGAGGAAAAGGAGGTAGCTGCCATGGCTGGTGAGGTACCTTATTTGTGGATCGAAGACACCGGTGCTTTCCCGATCTTCAGGTATCAGCATCACCGCATGGATGGTCCGTGCTTCCCAAGCTCCGTTATTCAGCTTGACTTCATCGCATCACCACCTCACCCTGCACTACAATACGGATGCTGTATGTTCCTCCTTAAGCCTTCAACACTTCCAATGAAGACGTCCAGTATATGTCGGACACTCTTAATAAAGTCCACAATTTGACCTCAGACAAAGTAGCCGCCGTATTCTCGATCTCGGGCATACCGTACGGTCTGTCGACAACACGCTTGGTGCGGCATCACCTTCAGCGGCGAAGGCGAACGAAGATTGATCCTTGTGTCCTACTAAATCCGTGCGTCATTAAGCCGGAAACCATTCACCTCGTCGAGCAAACTGCAAACTCTAATACAGTGGTGTTACCATTAAGCAAGAGACGCCTTGAGCCACTATCCAATTTGCCTCGACTCTAGACTGCAGAAGAATTGAACTCTGCGGAGAGTTTAAAGCGTTGAGCACCTTAAACTTCTTCGCAAACTTGCGAGAAGAAAGACTGTATCTGGAGTTGCTATCCGGTCGCGTGTCTCGACCTTCATACTTGGGTGGTGGGAGCTCTAACAAGGGGCCAATATATGCAGAACCTACCAGTGTTCGGGCAGAATGACTAGAGATTCAACAGACTTGATCAGCAACAACATCAGTCCGGAAGCACCTATACAGAGTTCAGAGGGAATCGAGGACAAGGGCGGCGCTTCCATACCACTAAATCCTCCAGTGTCAGATGGGGGTTCGATAGGCGGCAGTATACATCGAGGAACGATGGCGGGCTCCATGACACATAACAATGCCGACTATTCGGCTCGCAAAGGCGAGGAGAGTGCTACAGGTGAGTATCGCTCAGCCTCTGGGAATGATTAGCCAAGTAAATAACACTTTTCCTGTAGATGAGCGGACCCGGGCTCCAACGGAACCATGCTATATCTCTTCTCTACCTCCGGAGCTGATCGACCATATCTTATCATTTCTTCCGGCACTTGACCTTGCCGCCGTCTCATCAACATGCCGCGATATGTATCGACTCGCCACGGCGGACCATCTCTGGCTGCCTCTCGTTCAGTCCAATGTTCCTGGAATTGTCCTGTCATCTCCGTCGCCGTGCGCCAGCTTTCGGGATCTCTATGCCGCCCACGACCTGTGGTGGTTCCTTCCAAGGCACAAACTCTGGTTTTGTGACCGTGACCTAACAGGGAAGCTGATCGTTACACGGTATGACTCTCGTACTGGGAATATCGAAGGCTACCAATTGCTGGCTATCAGCAATCGCACGACTTTCCACCACTGGCAGATGGACAACGACATCATCGTTCATTCGTTTGAGCCGCAACTCAGACTACATATCGATCGTCCCATCCTGCGATTCGAACCCGCTCGTTCCGGACAACAGCGAGAAGAAAGTCACAGTGGCATGACCGTCACACGCATTCCAGTCCGGAATGGAGCCGTTTCGAATCCTCAAGATCAACCATCTCGGTCTAATGACATCGCGGATTTATCGTCGAGAGTTACGGAGAGAAACCGATTCCGTGCCGAAATGCCTCTGATGCTTAACTCGGGATTGCGAACCTCTCCGGACGTAATGCACAGTAATTTCATGCTTGCACGTCCGTTGTTGCCGGACGCAATTACTCGGCGCATTACTCCGGGCTTTCCATACGGCAACATATGGCCACCACCCGTCATCCCTGCTCGTCACCGCGTTGCCGGTGTCAAAGCACACAGTTTAGACAGGTCGGCGCTGTCGGACCAGGATCTTCCTTCGAGCCGCTGTGAGATAAGCGATCGGGCTTTCCGCATCCGAACATGGCTGGAGATGGGGGCTCGCGCAATGCGCAGACGTGTCCTTACGTTGGACGAGGATGCTACTGTCCCAGCCGTTGGAGAACAGACCACGGGAGTCAACGCCATGGAGCTCCTGTATACCGTGGGCGGCTTTGAAGATATACCGCCCCAGCCTCATGGACCGGGTCGCAACCCACCGTCTAGGATGGGTTTGCACATCGGCGAGGAGATTAGCACCTACGCTACACTGGACCCTGAGCTGTACACACCCACTGCCCGGTATCCGTACCGCGGTATCTGGGTCGGTGACTATAGTGCACACGGATGCGAGTTTCTGTTGGTCCACCAACCGGAGCGTGATGACGACGACTTTGATCCTGATATGATGCCGAGGCGGGAGGGCGAGACAGAAGAAGATTACGCACAACGCAAGATTGACGAAACCGTCTATCGCGGGCGGTTGGAGGCAATCAAATTGACTGGTGACCCGAACGTGCCACGAGGGGAATACACGTTCATAGTGGAAGACCTAGGCCCGGCAGGCTTCGTGAGGACAATTCAAGAACCGCCCTTCCATGGGGCAAGAGTTGTCAAGAGCAGAGGTCATGTTGCAGGGACCGGTTTTGTTAATGGTAAGCTCAGATATGCTTGCTAAAATACCCTTAGTCGCGGTACTGACCTCCCCCTTTCTTATAGATAAGTACATCGAGTCACAGCTGATCCTCACCTCCCATGACCGCTTGGCACAATATTGGGTTGGATTTGGACACATCAGCTTCTTCGAGCGTGTCAACATCGATGACTTCATCACAGTTTGATCGAGCATCAGCCGGCGCTTCAAGAAAGGTAGCAGAGGCAGCTTGAGAGGTATTGGCTACCGAAGTTGGCTTTCTAAACTATTTATCAGCGACCCACTGCACGACACGTATGGTCGAGGCGAAGAGCCCTTTGTAAGAATGCACATTGGTCGTATTTTCTACACATGCGCACCATGGCAGTCTCGCATTCAGAGGTATCGGAAGAGAGTCCAGGGATGATTCAATGACATTCTCTTCCCATAACATTGTGGCTCGCCTATACGACCGGCATCATCTATCCTAAGAGTATTGTCTTGATCTGCGGCCCAGGCGTACATGATTTACCGACAGCAGCAGAAAGAATCTGTGCGACGCCTTGCCGCTCGGCGATGCCGTCTTTCCAGACGATGAACAGAGCCCAGAACAGGTCCCAGGGATGGCCATCGCCCACTGATATGGCTTCTTCGGAGTCAGGCGTCGAGACCGTCTCTTTCCTAGACACCAGAGCCGAATTCCACTTTGGCTCCTGACAATGCGACATGAGTATGCACTCGACACTTGCGCCTGGTGGCGGAAGCAATTGCAGATTGTCGGCGTGAAGGGAGCCTACCGTCTCGGACGACGGAGAAAGTAGGGCTATCCCTGGGATGCGATGAAACGACGAAGCTTTCGTCCCACGATGATCCGCTCTTCCCGTCGAAGCATCTGGCAGTTGGCCCAGTATAAGTGATATTGACACTGTCTGGAAGTACAGGACTGCATAAGGCGGGAATTTGCTGTTGGACCGGATATCAGCCTCCTGATTTAGACATTATCGGTCTGATGGCTGGGGGGTCACTTACGGAATCGGCTTGTCTGGACAATGCTTTCTCGTGATGCTTCGCTTCGCATTTTCCTCTCTAGGGTCCTCTCTAGGTCGAGCTTGCTCGTTTTCATGTCGAAAGCGGTAGTGCACCCTGTCGTGAAACCGGCCTATCGACTTTGGAGGCACTTCGCTTCCGTCTTTGCTTTCGGCTCCCTCTCGCCCTCCACGGCGAACCTGGGACTGCCTGGAGGCGGTCCAATTGAATAGGAACAGAATCTCCATGTGACTGAGTCCGCGAGTCAGCCTGTCGAATTCGGCTTGACTGTTCGCAAGATCGAGTGCCGCATGGCTCAGGGCCCTCTTCCCTCGGTTCAGATCCCAATTCGCATAAAATGGCCCGCTTCCACCACCGTTGCAGTACTCCGACGGAAATCTCATGTTGCGGTTAAATGTCCCCATTTCGTCTGCGCACTGAGGGTATTTCTCAGCAAAAGTGCTCACGAGGACGCCCATACGAGAAGGCGCGTTGTAATAGTCACGCATGAGATCTGCCTGGTGACCATGCACAGATATATAGCTCCAGTTGACGAACGTCTCACCGGCGAACCAGCGAAAGATATTGGACGGGTCCCACGACTTTCTTCCGGAGTTGTCATACCACACATAGTTCTCCCGCGGCCACATCACCGGGCCAGACCAACCGGCCCACGAGAAACTGGCGAAACCCGGACGTCTTCGAAGGTCTCCCCAGCTCGATATAAAAAGAAGGGCGTTGTCTAGGTAATGAGCGGGAAGTCCCTCGAGCATGCGCGTCTCCATGCCGGCGCATAAGGGACGGAGGATACCCGCGGACGCGCGAAGTGCATCTCCATCGAAGCGTATCTCACGGCTCGAATACTCTTCGAATAATTTCTGGTATGCCCACCATGATTGAACACCGCCGTCCAGGGGATCTGGAATGCGGCTGATGTTGCCGTCGTCCGGGTCGAGGTGGTGGGTGAAGGCATCGGCTGTGCTTTCCTCGGCCCAGTTAGCTTCTTGACAGCGGAAGTAGACTTGGTTGTTGATGAAGATGACAGCCCGTCGAGGAAGGACGAGTTCCTGGAGCGTCCAGCCTCTTTGCTTGTACACGGACCGCCTGAGATGCCAGTCTATGCTGTGTTGGGCCGTCATCTTCAAACCTTTATCCGAGGAGTTCAGGTTAATTACAGACTGGCAGAACATGCGAGATGCAGGCCTTACTCCAGGGAGCCCGGATGTCGCGTCATTGCCAGACGCAGCAATAATTGTGAAGTACGATCCCTGATAGACCGAATTCATCACCTCCATTCCAATCTCAACGTCATTCTCGTCATCCTGTACGAGACACAGGGCGTCTACCCAGAGATACCGTATGCCCAGAGACTTTACAAACTGCATGGCGTCCAAGATAGTGCGTGGCAGCGCTCCAACGACTCCCGCCAAACCCCCTTGATGACTGAGCGCTACGAAGTTACTCCTCAGCAGCCGGAACATGGGGAGTTGCCCCCACACATAGCTGAGTGCAACATACTTGGCGTCAAGTGTTTCGGGCACAATGCACTCAAGCTCAAGGTCAATAACCCGGAAGTTGGAGGTTGCTCTCTCGTTGAAGTCGTAGGGATACTTTCTTCGGGTAGCGGCGTGGAGAGCGGCATGTGCGGTGCCTTGACCACTGCCATTGAGCTGAGGGTAACATGTTGTCCCGTGGTGCTCCTCGCATTTCGTGAGCCAGGACAGCACTTTGGCCGGATTGATCTGGTCACCTTTGACCACTCGAGCCGAGTCTGGTCCACTGATTTGGCAGTCGTTATCTGCGACAAATGCAAGCCGTGTACCGAGTCGAGACGGGTACGACAAGCGGAATGACTGCTCTCCGGGGAATAGGACCAGCCGAACTGGCTGGTCTGAAGGATGTTGCGACCCTTCATCCACGGCGTCGTTGATTGCTACGAGAACAAGCTGACAGAAAGGGCACTTGTTCCGTTGACGCAACTCTAGCAGGGTTCCCAGGGGAAGCCCTTCTGCTAGTGGATCCTCCTCCTTCTCTTCTTGTTCAAACGCCAACAACGATGCCAGTCCGTCGTGAGTCGGTAGCTTTCCATTGATAGGTGCTAGCTTCGCGAGTTTGGCGCAAATATTGGTGCATTCGTTATTCAATATGTCCTCCGCCATTGTTTTTGCTTGGTAGAGAGCAGTCGACGAGCATTACCAAGTTACCTGCCAAAGTATCGAGGCCTTAAGTTCACTGGTAAGAGCATGAGGAGGGTGCTTGAAAGGTCGAGTCGGTTAGCTAAACTGCTCTGGTTACCTTATTGAACGGAATAGGCAGCGGCTGCAGATATCGAAGGCTGTGCGTGAGGCAGCCTATGTCGAGTGCATCCAATCTGAAACGGATCCCGGTACTATTACTTGATTCGCTCGACAGAAGCTGCATTGCTTAGTACACGAATGGTCAATTCTCCAAGGTAGACAAGGTAGACAGCTCATCCTCAGCCGTAGGAGGTAGTTCTCCCTTCACATTGTCATGGACCATCCTCCCTTGAGCTTCGGGGACGTTGGGATTAAGTTAAGAGGGAGGTTACTCTCTTGGCGGCATAATGGGCAGTGTCGCCCCAAACTGTTGTAGTGTGTCGCCATAAACTCTAGCTTCCTCTAGGCAGGGCCATGGTAACCGGAGCTGAATGCAAGAAAACAGACGTAGAAAAATCGCCCTTCCACCGGCCATGGTTTCCCAGCAAGGTTAATTGGATCCTGAAAGCGAGTGGCACCCACCGTAGAACAAGATCAACCTCTGGTGAAGAAGGAAGGAAATCCCAACAAAAGTAACGCTGTAGACAAAGTAACCTGCAGCACGTGATGCGCTCGCAACAAAGTTGCCGAGGCTCATCTCCTGGCAGCCATCTTGACTGCGTCAGGGCTGACCTTCACAGGTGAGGTCGCGACTCGCAACAAGTTTTAGCATTCTGGTCCTATCGAAGCATGGGAGTTATTATTATCTAGACAAGATTCTTTTCGTCTTTCTGATTCCCTCGTTGTAGCACGCTTTTCATGTCTAGCGCCTTTCAGTATCTAGTTTGCACTTACCAAGTTTTAACCTACTCGTCATCGCTCAAGCCCAGAATTGAACAGTGCCTGTGTAGACTCTAAAGACTCTAAATGTGAGTTAGCCTCGGACTCTACACATATGAATAAGAACCGCGTAGGCTAACCAACTGCCAGGTCTACCTTTCCAGCCGGCATGCCCACCGTGGCAGAAACGGTGAACCACCCGTCCTTCCCAACTGCCATATGGAACTTATCACCAACCCGTGATGGCACTCTGCCCGTTGCTGAAGGACGCGGCGGACCTCTCAACATGCACTGGGAGATCCATGGCTCTGGTCCGATAAGACTACTCGTGGGTCATGTCTTGCTCGGTTTTCCGGGACGCAGCATGCAGCGACTGACCATGCAACCAGCTCATAATGGGCCTCGGCTCCCTCAAAACCACGTGGCAGCGCCAGACACTCTACTTCGGCCACGAACACGGAGACAAATACTCTGTCCTACTGATAGACAACCGCGGAATGGGCGACAGTGATAAGCCGCTGATGCGCTACAGCACATCCGCCATGGCCCGCGACGCGCTCGAGGTCCTCGAACACCTGGACTGGGTGTCCTCTGCACGCAAGCGCCAGCTCCATCTAGCGGGCGTCTCGTTAGGCGGCATGATCGCTCAAGAACTGGCCTGCATCATCCCCGACGCTCTTAGCAGCCTGACGCTCATATGTACGGCCGCCGCGATCGAGAACACGACCGGGTTCGTGGAGAATATGATTGCTAGAGCAAACATGCTCCTTCCGCGGTCGGTGGAGACGACTATTCCACGCACGGCTGCGCAGCTGTTTCCCAAGACCTGGCTGGTCGGTCCAGACGACACTGTGTTACCGGACCCGAGCAAGGGGATGCCGGGCGTCGGACCCCCACGGCCGGTGCCGGGCTATCCGCAGATTGAAGAATATAGGCGATTTGACAATAGGTATCAGCGGTTCGTAGCAGAGGAAATGCACAAGCGGTCAGATCCGAAGCGGTTTCAAAGGAAGGGGTTCATTATGCAGCTCATCGCTGCAGGATGGCATCGCAAGACACCTCAGCAGCTGAAGGATTTAGGTGATAAAGTCGGACGGGACCGTATCTTTGTCATGCACGGGACGGAGGACGGAATGATTACTGTGCCGCATGGCCGAAAGCTGATTGCCTACTTACAGCCCGCAAGGGGCGAGATCATCGAGGGTATGGGTCATACTCCGTTAATCGAACGTCGAGAGTGGTTCAACCAGGTGTTCGAGGAACAGATTGCCATGGGCGAGAGATTAGACGGACGGGCCTGAAGGTGTAGGATATGCTGCCATTGCGAAGATAGCGGGACATTCTTGACGCAATATTGTCATAGACCTTGAGTTAGAAGACAGGAGCATGGGAAAGCTTATTATTTGGGACAAAGTTTTGTATTGAGCCCGGGCTTGGTTGGTATGACTCCAGTACATGAGCAAATCTTTGAAGGACGACCGACCGGTTGTCCGTTACAGAACAAGACACTGTTCGAGGACTCCAAGCTTCAATGCCCCCAGTTGTACTGACTGATCGAAGACCGCCCTTATGGCACTCTTCAGAAAATGCAAAATCCGCACAGTGATCCATGGATGCTTTGGCGTGTCTTTACTGGAACTCTCATGGCAGCAACTCCAAACTTGCTTCATCCGCTCCGTCCAGTTATCCATACGGTAGACCGAAGAACACCTAGAGCATCACAAAGCCAACTTTGCTCAGGTGATCCTCGTCTAGCTGGTTCTTCTTATTAACTCCGCCAGCGATGGGGTTGGCCCGGTAGTTGAAGATGTAAAAGTGAAGCTGGCCGTCTCCGGGTCCGAACTTCTGCTCCTCAAGGAACAATCCATTATGGAGCAGGGACAGGGCGTTGAAGACATCGAATTTATGCTTCTTTGCAAGGATCAATGCGTCGTGCATCAAGGCATTGAGTCTCGTCTTCTCGGCGGACTTGTCGTACGGCGTGGTAAGACCGGACTCAGTAGCGTAATAGAAACCATATGCTGCATGGATAACAGAGTGTTTCTGACTCTGGATAACTGACGAGTCCAGAGCGTAAAAGGAGAAAAAGTCTGTGATCTTCTTTTTGTCGTCCTACGCAACACGGTAAGCACTGGGCCCGGAGGCGGAGGACAAGGGTACTTACCTCTACCACATAGGTGTAGATGACACGGTCACCTGTTGACTCTTTCTTATGTAAGAGCCAGTGCTCGACCTCCTCCCTGCTGAACTCAGGGACAAGGTCAAACTTGTCAAGGTAACGCTTGAGAAGCTGGTGGACGGCATCTATGTCCTTGGCTTCCATCTCTCGAAGCCCCTTCGTGGTGGTCTGGTCCGGAAGAGCGTATTTGCGAACCTGGAATGCAGGCTTACTGTTGGACGGGCACGGGCTGAAGCCAATCTCATAGAGTTTCTGCCAGTTGATGGCCCGATGGTAATATCGACAAGTGCTGACCGGCTTCGGGAGCACGACACCAGCTGTGTAGATGGCTTGCCAAACCCCATCGAGATTGCACAGCCGCGTGATCTCCTTGATCAGCACAGGTGCGAGCCTCTTATTTCGGAGCTTCTTGTGCACGACCATGAAGTTGACCTCGGATCCTTTCACGACTTTATCGCGAATGCGGATCTGCACAGGAATGGCAGAAATGAAGGCACATAGCTTACCATTGCCTCGAATGCCGACATGCCACTCTTTCTTCCATCCTGGTGATAGCAGCGCCCTGTAGATGAGAGTCAGACCACATCAGCCTCCTGGTAACGACCTCCGTATATCAAGCAGCCACTTACCACTTCAAAATGTCTGTTCCATACTTGAACCGGAACATGGCCTCTTCATCCTCGACATAGTGGTAGTTGAGCAAGTCGTACACCTCCTTCAATTGTGACTCCTGTGTCAGATCCATGGTAACCCATTCGAACTTATCGATTCCTAACGGCGCCGGCGACGTTGGAATATCCTCGACCTTCATGATCTTGAGAGGACCTTCTTCAAAAGGCTTATCGGCGCTTTCATCGAGCTTCATCACCGGCTGCGTGCTCCAGAACTTGTATGAAGCCATGTCCTTGACGTTCTTGCCGCTGCTCGCCAAACCAGTCATGATATCCTGCAGGTTCAGTTTCTTCAGTGCTTCCATCGTCTTCGCAGGATCGTGAGCCAGGCTCGCAGAGCTACCGCCTTGAGAGCTACCTGATGCTGCAAGCTCTTGGGCAAGTGCAGGGTTCAGCTGCATGAGCTCCGATATCTGTTGCTGTGTGAGCCCGCCGATGGCCTTCTTGCCATCACCCTGTGGCTCCCCCGACTTCCTGGTCAGAGCTTCCTTGAGCTTCTTCCGCTTCGACTTCTTCTTCTTTTTCTTGGCTGCTTCGCTGCCAGCCTGTGATCCCTCAGCGTGCTGGGCATCGGCATCGGCGTCGTCGTTGTCGGACTCGGCGTCAGACTCGACGGTCGGTTGCGGGGCGTTGGCCATCTGGGTCAGGGTCTCGGCTGCCTTTTCCGCGGCTGGATCGACCTGCTTCGACTCTTCAGGCATGATGATGATCTGCGGGAGGGTATAATTCAGTGACTACGTGCGGACAGCTGTAAAGTGGCTTAGAGATATGTGGATAGTTAGGTCCTGTGGAAAGATTTTGGAGTTAAGGTAAGCTCCCGGCCTACGTCGATGTCTTTTGGAGCTTTGGGCGAAGGCGCGGGATGACTTGCAGCTTTGGCGGGGCTAAAGTACGCTAAGCCCTCACAGGTGAAGTGCGGGGCAGACCCTGACTTTAAGTGTACTCGCTTGACTGCGCCTCCTGGAAGTGCTTCACCAGCCTTATCCAACACTCGTTGCCCTGGTTGCCTTGAAAGGTGTCACTGTCGTCACCTTTCTCGTACAAGTTGGTCGTCTTCTAATCGACATCCCTATTTCACGTCTTCAGTTTTGTTCTGCATGTTCTGCTTCTGAGAGGATATATGATAAATCTTGGTGACCAGAATTCACAGCATCGTTGTTTCTCCTACTCATCTACCTCAACGTCGTAGACCGGCACCTGGCATATAGACCCTGACCACGATGAGCAAAGTGGCTTCGTCGCTCGGTTTGGCGAGCCCTGGCCCAGATGGGGATTCATTCTCCTTACATTCACAGCGAGGCGACCCATTCTTGGACGGCGATGCTCCCGAAATCCATGATGATGATCTTCCTCCTCTGTACGAAGAATCTGAGGTTGAGGCTGCGCTTCTTCCGCGCGCCACTGTCGAAGACTCGTTCCTGGTTATTGATCCTGTCCATAAGGACGCCAGCAATGGCACCACTTACTTTATGGACCGCCAACTCGACACTGAACCAGAGCTTCTCGAGACCCAGGTCAAGTGGTGGGCCAAGTCGCCGCCCCGCCCATTTGTACGCATATCCGGTAGTCACCAAGAAACGGTCGATAATGTGGGCAAGAAGGAGCGCAAGAGAATTACGGACTTTGACATTTCTATCGAACTGACGCCCTACCTATACTCCAATGCCGCTACCCGTACTGCATGGACAGAGATTCGTACCGTGGAAAACCAGGAAAAGGTTCGCCGCGGAACTGTGCTGCGCAAGCGAGCCCCTGGAGTAAAGCAGCATATTGAGCTCGGCGACACGAAACCGACGTTGGCTGAGTGGTGCCACCGCTATTGCGCCAGTCATGCTGGCCTCAAGTCTTTCGTCTTCAAGAGGAAGGTCGTTGGACTTGACAACGAACGCGTCAAAGACAAGCTTGAAGGCCTGGTCTTGTCTACCAGCTACCGTGGCCGTATCGATATCAGCTTTCCTGTCAAGGACGACACTTGTGTGGTGTACAACGACTGCAAGACAAATGCCTGGCGCCTGACATCTTGGATCGTGTGGTTATCCATGATTACGCTCATGTTCATCTTCACGTGGCCGTATCTTTTCTTCAGAACCAAACGATTCGAAGTTGTTGTAGCCGAATGGACGTTCTCGAAGCCTACTGTTACCGGTGGTCGCCAGTATGTCAGCATCAGCGAAGATCAGTGGTACAACATGTGGGGGAGAGCCATCAATAAGGCCGTCATGGAAAAAAGACAGGGAACTCTCGACCAGCAGGATCTTCTCACGTCTGACGTGCCAGATCCGGTGTTCGACAATCCGACAGTGGATGGAGTCGCCGGTATCCTGCGGGCGGGAGTACGCGCGATGAACGAAGTGAACAGGCAGCTCGGATGGGGTGGTGATTCCTAGGATGATGAGGTTGCGCCCAATACCCCTTTTCTGCTTCTCAATTTCGGTATCGCAATGTTTCGCGTGTCTCAGCAAGCCATGGCCATGCTCGTCATAGTATCGTCTTGTGTCTCTTCAAAGTGCGACACACTGTGTTATTCCCTTCGTAAAGTTCGTTGCTCTCGCCTTTATGCACTTAGTAGGTACCATGGAGGCATTGCAGCTTCAGAGACAGGCTGCGAGGAACTGGTGCCAGCTCGTTGGCGAAATACACCAGATGAGGTCATCTACCCCCTGTCTGTCGAGTTGTGGGGTGGGCAACTGCAGTCTCTCAAGATCGTTAAGTCTAGGAGAGATATTCGGCTGGAAGAGGTTCGCTTCTTTAGGGAGTTATATCGGCCATCAGGAACCATCTCCGCACTTGGGCTATATGTGGTGTTTTCAATAGCTTGCGTGTTAAAGCATTCGGCTCATAAGGTACAAAATGTTCACATGGTTTACTTCCAGGTTAGAAAAGTTGCATATCTGACGTATCTACCCTTGACCAGAGAAGATTTCAACATGGTATTACTACATTATGGGTCAAACCCCCAGTAACCCCAAGCGGGCTGAGCTAGAGTCCTTTCTCGTTAGAGATCATCAAGCTCTTCCATGGGCAAGGTATAAATCTATGGTAACTACCAGCCTGCAACCATTGTAGCTGGCGCCAATGTCATGCCAACGCCACGGAAATACTTAACACATCAAGGATCCGCCGTTCCACCCAACTCAAACGATCTCATAATAGCCAGGCTAACAGGTGCGTACGTCATAATGTCATTGTGCCCTGATAGAATGTTAGCAACTGGTTGCCATCAGTTGGACGTCTAAACCTCGAGACTTACCCCCAGTGGGGAAGAGTTCTTGCCTAATCACAACGTCACCATCCTTCCACATAGTGACAAAGGCGTCTTTCCCTTTTCTCAAAGTCATCTGTTGTTTCCGCTCAGCCAGGGTCTGAGGGTCCATGCCATCAGCACCCACGACTGTCCCATTCACTGCTGCTGCAAACAACTCATCATCTTCGAGATACGGAATATCCCAGTCATTTCTTGCGTGCACAAGGTGTAACCTGAGCCTCCCGCCCCTGGCCTTCACGGTATGCACGAGGTCACGCAATCGCTGTTTACTCTCCCACTTATCAGCAACAAAGCTCAATACCTTCTGGAGCAGAAACGGGATAGACTTCAGCGGCCTCAACACGGGTACCCAGCCAGCAATGGCGTAATCCGAGAGCATGGTCGGCAACGAACTAAATCCTGCGACCATGACGACGCCGGCGAAGTCCACGCCTTGGAGAGCATACCGCTCGGCCACGGCAGCGGTGACGGCTGTACCGAGACTCTGACCGAGCAGTACAATACGGTCGGGTGATAGGCCAGCGGTGTTCAGGGCCCAGTCGACGGCGGCAGAGGCGTCGAGTATTAATCCCTCCTCTGTCGGAGAACCGGTACTTTGACCAAATCCTCGGTAGTCAATAGCCAGGACGTGGTAAGCAGAGGTCTCCGTGAGGACATGATAGGAGGCTGGACGGAAGCCTTGCGCTACATGGCCCGCATTCTGAATGGTGTGTCAGTTGTTGAGGGGTAAAAGAAAGGTCGAGTGTCGAATTTGACATGAAGAGGCTGCTTCTTACACCGTGGACTAGAATATTCGTCAGTACGGTCATGACTCGAAAGAAGATACGGAACTCACAGTAGAGAACGAGACGAGAGCTAGGATCTTGGCTAAGGAGCTTGAAATTGAGAGAGTCCTCGATGTTGGAGTGGAACCCTGAAGGCTGAGCTGAGAGCTCGTTTTCATATCTGGAGTAGAGTGGCAGAGGAAGGATATGCCAGGCATAGAGTGTCTCTCGATCAGACGTAGTCAAAGAAAAAGGCGTGACTTGGTTCTCTGAAGCGGTCGAGAACGCATCAGTTTTAGACGCTCGGTGGTCGCGCGCATGCACTTGGTAAATTCGGCAGGCTGGGCACACTGACTGGCGAAACCCCATGACTGGGGCTCATTGATATCATTCCACCATAGTGTTTGGATCTTGTGCGCGTATACAAAACTAACGAGGAAACGTCAGCTTGTGTAGTTCGCCTGCACAGCAACAGGCAGTGGAAAGGGGTGCGAGTTCTTACTTGCGCTGGAAGAAGGGATTGGCGGCAAGGCCGAGGAACAGGAGGTAGATGGCAAGAGGCACCGCAACAGGGAGGCAGGCAACCCAGTAAGGAGGCATCTTATACTGTCGCATCGTGTTCTGTGCAGGAATTCAAGTTCTATGTTTAGAGGTAGTCTAGCAGGGCAAGGATATTGTCAGGAGTCAGCGGAGATATCGTCACGACTCAGTCCACTGCCTGACACGATGAACTGTTATATCGTCCCGACAAGAGAGATCAGAATAAGCCCGACATACACAGTTGCATGCTATAAGGTAACATACATCAGGGACACAGGTGCAAGCCTGCTCCGATCTCTGTGCTTTTCAGGGTGCACAAGATGGTATCAATTGCACCCAGCGACTGACGTCTGGCATCGAAACCCCAAACGACAAAAGTGGAGAGTTAAGAGATGCCTGTTAGCTTTTATTAGGCATCATCCACGAAGCCGCGCTCCTAACCGCAAGTGTGGGGCTTCTTCGCCAGCCGCATTAATGGATGGAAGTTCGAACATTGGGGCCCCGACAGCGACACCCGAGACGGCGCTGGGATTTCAGCTAAAATAAAGGCAGACATGTTCAAGATTCACAGTTTCCTTCTTCTGCTTCCCAGCTCCTATGCAGGAGCATATGGCAGCTGCCACAATATCAGAGCCATAAAGATAAAAAGATGTGGAGAATATCCGATATCTCGAGGCTCTTACACTGAAGTACCTATGTACAATACATACATACATGTACATTTTAGCTCCTTGAGCTCCAGTGAACTCGACATACTGCCTCTTTTGGCACCCCAAATCCCCGCGCTAAAATTGATCGAGTTATCCAATCACGACCAATATCGAAGGCACATTTTAGGTCTAGCGCGTCGCGGACAGCTGGTACGAAGGGACCTATAATCTCTCCTACAAAGTACGGTAACCGCGCCGCATTTTCCCTCCCTCGCCTTCACACTCGCTTGACTAAGGTCGGCACCTCTGCCTCCTCTCCTTGTTGCCGAACGCTTCGACGGCACAATCCTATCTATACTGCCTTGAAGCTCACCACCAATTCGCTCTGGTCGCTTGCAGCGTGGGTTGCACCCCCTGTGTTGCGCCGATCAGCACTTCTGACTTGCTCTGTAACCAGCCAGGGCCTGCGTTAAGGTCTCTTCCCGGCCTACCGATGACTTTGATGACACCACTTGTCTACTTCTCCGACCAGCGGCTCGCATAGTCGATCCAATGGAGAAGAAGAGAAAACTCCCAGCCCGCGCTGCTGCGCGGGTAGAGCAGATGGCCAAGAGGAGGACCATGACCCCAGAGCGTCATTCCGAGACACCACCACCGCCTCAGCCAGAGCCGACTCCGGCCCAAGAAGAGCCTCCTGCACCCTTGCCTACCTCGATACAGGCCGGCAAGCCTCTACCGACGGTCGAAGAACCCCAGCCCGAAGACTTGCCCGCGAAAGACTATCAGTTGGTCTCAGAAAGGTATGAACAAGCATGCAGTCGAGATCTTACCTGTTTCTTTCCCTCTGTTGCATCTATGCTGACTGCGATATTATAGTGGCGTCTTGTCAGAATCACTCGTTCGATCGCGGCGGAAATGGATTAGCGAAGGCATTTTTGAGAAGTACTGGACCAAGCCGTACAAGAAGAAAGGCGTCGTCATCGAAGAACCCAACAACCCGCCAAAAGAGAGCATGACGAGGATCGGCCAGATCACGATAACAGTGGAACCTCATGTCTTCGAGGTGACAATGTTTGCCGTGAAAGACCCAAAGCCTGCAGCGCCACCAAATAACACCAATGCTACCCGTCCCATCATCCAATACGGTCCACCGAACGGGGTTATGCCGCCCCCTCCTCCGCCAGCGCCTCCTGCAACTCCCTCGACTACCGCAGCGTCCCCTGCTCTGGGGCCAACACAAGTCGTGAACGAACTATCGAAACCATCTCCAACTCAACCCTCGACACCGCTGCAAGCGCCGGCACAAGCGCCACCCCATCTAGCACAACCGATGCCATACCAACAGCCACCGCAAGCACCCTCGTATTCGCTTCCCGCTCAAAACACGATACACCCTGGTCCAGCTGCTGCTCCTCAGCCAGTGTTAGCTTCCCCGGCTCAGCCGCCAACTCCAGCGCCCACCTCTCAAATGGCTAGACCGATGTCCTCACCACGTGGGATGGAATCTATACTCTCTCCGAGTACGGCGACACCACAACCGGCTACGCGTCCCATCATGACTGCACCGTCAATCGGTACGCCCCCCGCTCGTTCGGCAGGGGGCCATCTTCCCGTGAATGGCCCGCCACCAGTGCCATATCCACCAACGGGTCTTGCAAAACCTCCCGGGTTGCCGCAGCTTGCGAACCCTGTCGCCAGACCTGTGCTCAATGGCGCTCCGCAGGCAACAGCCCCGGGCAAACCTGCACCGGGAACAGACCCAATTATCCTTACACTTGCGGAAAAGGCCGGCGAAGATCCGGAGCTGAGGGACCTCATGAAGAGAGTTGCTCAAGGTGAAGCTGCTAAGTCCGAACTCGAGAGGTTCCAAGCCATCATAGATGAGATTACAGCCGAGAGTAAGAGGCGGGGGACGCCAGGGCCTTCGGCAGACAGACTGCTCGTCGATGGAAAGACTGTGCGCTACTTCGCGGACGAGGTCAGAACCATTCTGGACATCGTGCTTGCTTCAAATCCGAAGCAGGAGTCAGCTACACTCCGTCCTCCCGATGGCAGCAACCCACTGGTGGTCAAGCTCGTGAAGAAAACCTTGGACGATATCAAGATCAGGGACTTGGTGACGAGAATAGCAGAGAACCGGCCTCAGTTTTCGGACGCTACAGACTTGAAAGCGGTGTTAGATACCCTGAAGCGTGAGATTGCGCGGGAGACTGAGCGGCAGAGAAAAGAATCTCCAGCGACTTCGCATGTCTCGACACCTGCAACGAGAGTCAACGGCATGTCGAATGGACACGCACCGAACATGCAAAGTACCAGCGGATCAACCTCTGGGGTGTCGCAACAAGCACCTCAACAGCTTCGGTCCAAGGGCCCGCCACCTCTGCCGCCCAAGCCGGACATCTCAGCAATAGTTTTCGAGTTCTCTGGCGGCAATGGGGACCGCTATCTCTTCCCAAAATTCAGCATCCTGGAATACGTGCCGGTGCCTCAAGGCCAGCAGGTCATCGCCTCCTTTCTCATCGTGCGCAAGGGTAGCGCGTCTGAATATCCGGTGGCAGATCCAACACTGGACTACTACCAACCAGTCACCATCCGGCTGTACACACCGACAGGGCGGCATCTGGACCACCTCTCTCGGGTGGTGGCGCCGGTGGAAGACGTACGCCGCTACATGAACGACGTCATGGACAAGATGACGCGAGCCGAATATATTCTCCTTGCCATGAGGCTGCCCCGTCCCGGGACCGTAAGGGAACCGCCGGAGGCCACTCCCGCGGAAGATTCGGATGCCCTAGATAAGGACAAGGGAAACCGATGGAACAAGCAGAGCGGATTGCGATGGATCAACCAAACTGCTAGTGCAACTGCTACTCCCACTCCGGCAGGTGCACAGGTTGTGCCGCCTACTGCCCTTTGGACGACGAGACCGCTGAAACCGGAGATACGGGAGCTGCCCCCGAGGTCCAAGATGTACAGCAAGGAGGCACTTGATGCGATGGACGTCGATGACCAGTACCAGAATTTTATCGCGAGTGTGAGTCGTAAGGAGCCAGAGGAAGTATAAGTTTCATCGTTATGGTATAAGGGTCGATTTGGGCTGTTGGTGTTTTTGGAGTAAGTGCGAGTATCTTCCTGCAGTGCGGAAATGGGGTCTATTATGAATCGTACGAGGATGGTCGTATTGGAATAGCTCGCCTTGATCAGAGTCTAATGTTAGTAAAACTATGTCCTCGATCACACTGGACTTGTTGGACAATTACTGGTTTGAGGATAAGATCAGTGCGTTCTTGTGAAAGCTGGACCAAAGACCCAACCAACCGTTAATATTTCGAAGATGCCGCTTCCTCACCCAAGTCGTGCCACACACGAATTAAGCAATCATGTCTGGTGTATGCATTATATTCAAGTATATAAACACACGAAACCGTCAAAATGCACCTCCCTATTACTCCTTATGCACCACCAGTCGCACCCACGGTCTGTTCTCCAGGCTCATTCATCACCGTCCGTCTTCCGAGCTCATTGTTCTAACTCTGCTCGATGCGCCTGAGTTCCGAGGGGGTAATGGGCAGCCCCCAGCTCGCTTATGGGCGGCGATTGATGCTGTGGTGGTACCTGTCCCTGCGAACTCCACCCCTGCTGGAGACCATAGGCACTCTGTTCTGTCGGGACCGGCGACGTCATCCACCCCGGCTGACGGTACGCAGCATAGCTCTGCTGTCCTCCAGGGCCTTCTTTGGACGGGTCGTAGTACGCCTGGTTCACTGCCGCAGACGTCGGAGGGCTCGCACCCGGCGCGTAGTACATGCCTCCACCGCCGGGAGCCAGGGCGCCCCCGGGAGCTACGCCGCCGGCCCCGGGGGGATTGGTGGTCGGGACAACGGCCTGGTTCTGGCGACGGTGTCGGAAGATGAGAAAGCAGATGGCGACCACGGCAATGCCGATTATGGCGACTCCCCCTACGACGCCGCCGACGATAGGGCCGACTGGAACGGAGGAGGAGTGGTCGCTCTGGGTAGGACTCGGTGATGAGGTGCTGGTCGTGGACGTGGTAGATGTTGACGATGACGATGACGATGACGATGACGATGATGTCGTGGTTGTCTTGGCAGTCTCACTCGTTGTTGACAGGTCTGGTGGCGCATCAAGGAGTGTGCCAATCCCACCAGAGGCATAGCAGTTAACGAGGGAGTATGTATTTGACGGATCAGTCGAACTTGAAAAGCGCCATGTGAAGCAGGATGGAGACGCCGTGTTGGTACTGGATCGCAATGAAGATTTATTGTCAACCATCGTCTGTCCCCGTACAACATACATGATGATATAGGTTCAACCAACCAGCAAAGCGACCCCGTTCCGCAGCTTGACGGAGCGGTAGAAAAGTCGAGACACGTTGTGAGAAAGCTTGACTGACACGCCGGGAAGTCGTCAACGCAACATCCCATATGCGATCCTGTTGTAGTGCATTTGGCGCCGACTCTGAAGCATGTCCAGGGCGATGCTGTACAACAGAGACCAATAATTAGCTAAAACAATACCTTACTATAGAGGTTGTACTAGAGTCCCTGCTAGAGTCTAGCATGCCCGGGACGGGACGGGACGATGACGATGTGCATCGGCTAAATATCACCAAGATGAGATGTGCACCTACACTTGAATTCGGCAGCGAAACCACAGGTATCACTGTTCATCTGATACCTCTTGAAAAGGTCCAGAGTAGCAAGCTCGCTCGGGTGACGGGATACCTCGGTCGGTACCGGCGGGACCGCAGTATCGACATTGACGCTGTCGCTATGATCGCCGTGTCTTGGCAGTCCTGTCTGTCGCGCTGGCTTCCATCGCAACCCAAGGTCCCGTGCGGAGGAGAGTGTAGCGAGCGCCAAAAGCGCAAGTACCGATAACTTCGCGCAACAGCGCATTGTGAACAAGTGGGCGAGTCGACAAGAAAGCAGACTTGGACCCTGGTCAGTATATGCAGATGACTCCTAAAAGCCGGCCAAGGCTGAGAGGTTGAAGACAACAGCTGGAAGACGAGCTTTTCCAATTACGAGCTCCTAGAAGCCCTGACACAACCATAATGACTGTAGAGCCGCCCGACCGACAGCGGTGCGGCTGAGTTTCGAGCGCACTCACATTGAGGAGTTTACTCGTAGATTGACCAGAGGCGTCAAGTACATGGCCGTGTGGGTGACCCGCTCGACGGTTGGACCAGTCACCCCTCATGATTCTCCCGTTGGTGTGCAAGGTCAGGACCGGCTGTCTGCATTGGGTGTTGCTTCTAGCTACGTGATTTGCTTTGTGAGCCTGGGTCCCCTGTCTTCGGCTGCTGGTAAACGCTTCGAACCCTCACTTGACAGTCCTGGAAACAATGCGAGTAGACCCAGCTGGCAGAATAATCATGAACACGTGGGTAGTAGGTAGTAGAAGTCAAATTCTGTGTGAGAAAACTTGTTGCCTCCCAGAAGCACAAACGCCGCGGATCAACTGCCCCTTGGTATCTCGCCAGAGGCCTTACAAGTCTAAGCCAGCCTGATGACCTGAGTCCAACCATTCTTCGTAACCAGGTTATGTGACGCCAGCAAAATCCGCTTTCTCTTCTCGAGAGAAAACTAAAAATATAGTCTCGAGACCAGTTTCGATGCTCGTCGAAGTTCATCTCTCACTGAGGCATCTGCATACCCTCTTTAGGCGCATGGTACTCTTGAGTGATGGGACCAGCAGCTGTGCGCGCCTTGACTTCCTTCTCCTGTTGGATCAACGCACAGCATGTGCACCAGAACGTTGTGCAGCAGTCGCTTGTGCCGTTGCCCTTGATCCCGTAACGCTCGCGGATCTCGCCTCGCTTTAACATGGCATAGCTGTTTAAACATGTTTGGTTAATCGAGATATTCGCGCCAGATAGCCATTCTGTTTTCAAGGCTGCTTACATCCAACCACATCCAGTGAAGTAGCTGATACCGCACATGAGTAGACAGTCAGAGTTGAACGTCTCATATGTCCGCAGGCTCGGGTCACGCATGCGCTCCGAGGTCTTGCCCACCACTGGAAGTTAACCGGAGGTCAGTTGGAATCAAATAATGTGTGCTCCCTCCACGTAGTCGGAAGAGACAACCGGGCAGAGGCTAGAAGGGAGAATGGGGGACACCTACGGACACAAGGCAGGCAGGTACCAAGCAGACAGAGGTCGCAAGGACCGCAGCTCATGAGCCCATTCTGCCACTCCTGACCGTGGACGTTCTGGGCAGGAGCGTACTGCGGTTGCATCTGGGTTTGCTGTTGGTAGTCCATTTCGAAAATGAGGATGTGAGATGGCGGGAGAGCGGAATAGTCGACCTCTAAAGACAGGTTCGACCGAAAGCAACAACTCGAGGAGAATCCGACAAAGACGGAGGGTAGGTTCCTTAATAAGAGAGAAAGGAAACCGAGACGGTCAGCTCGATGCAGATCAACGTCTTCCACAAGAACCCCTCTGCTTCAAGGCCCAAGCCACTAGACTTGGTCCGGGGAACGTGGACAGCTTGGGGTGCTCAGTCATTATTGCGGCAGATGGGAATGCGGCTGTCACATTCTTGCAGGGCCCAGCAGAGCATATCATCTGGCCAGGTCCGTCGTATCGTACCGGCCGCAAGTGTCGATAAGTGCATTACATGGTAGCATATTCCTTCGTCGCCGGGCTGAGCGAATTGGATGTCAGGTCGGAGCTCAGCCACACCCAAACACTTAACAGAATTGGCTGATTACAGCTCCACTCCCAGTTCCACTACAGGCAACATCCCGAGCCGGAATGCTTAGCGCTTTAGGGCTGAGGCCAAGGGTGCCGATGGCATGCCTGCATGCTTTCGCTGTAATGCCTTTAATATTAAAGGATGAACTGTGCAGGAAGAAACTGTATAACAAGTCAGCGTGTTAAAATTAGCACACTATCGCTAAGCTTATCATTTTGGCTGCTTCAGGAAACGGCCAATTGACTCGATATCCATCAGGCACACGATTCGTCGTCTCGTAAACAAACCATCTGATTATCGTCGCAAATATGCAACAGATATGAAATTTGGCCCTCCTCGTCATGAGACTGAGCCCGATCTCTCGCCGACCGCAGGTGGGAGCATCTGACGAGAGATAGTTTTGCTAAGGATTGCATAATCCGGTATGAAGGTCTTTCCAAACCGAAGTTTTCTTGGTGTGGGAGAAATCTCATCCTTTTTGAATCCCAACCTGCTGTAGAAGTCCAGCCCTCGCTCGTTCGACAGGAAGCAGGTCAGCATGACCTTGCTTACAGACGGGATATTTTCGGCCACGGTAAAGAGGAAGCCCATCAGCAGTCTCCCGAGTCCAGTCCTGTGCGTCTATCATCAGCGGAGATCGGGTTATATGGCCAGTAAGGCGTACCTACCCTTGAAGATGTGGCTTCAGGTGGATCTCGTAACAATATATCACCGGCTGGCCTTCTTCCCAGGTGGGCATCAGAGAGGTAAAGCCAGCAACAGAACCGTCCCCGTCCTTCACGAGGATGTATCGGAGGTCCGGGGACTGCATTTCGCTGAGCTTCTTCTTCGGATGCCAACCTCCCCTAGAGGCTTCATAGTCACATTTGCTCGTTTCTGCTATGAGGTCGAAGCAGGCCCTGAGGTCGTCATCGTTCAGGTTCCCAGCTCTCTGGAGTTGGACGCTATAATTTTGACCTGTCCGAGGATGAGGCCAGGTCGTGGTCCAAGGAAGTGCTCCATCTGCGCTGCTCGGGGATTAATGGACATTTCGTTTTCAGGACGGGGATAAGACTCACGTAGAGGTTAAGTAATCTCCGACGAATATCTGGTCAGTTTTCGCATTTGCTGTTTCGAGAGGATCTACAGACGCTCGCCGTCGTTTTGACCCCATTGTATGATTCATCGACACCGTCCTATCAGCCGGCTCTGAGCAGTCTTCATGTTGCAGAGCAACAGAAAGTCGTCCAAATTCCAGATGCGTAAAGGACGATTTTAAGTCGGGTAGGTACCTTGGATGTAGCACCAGTGTCGTAAAGCGACGCGGTAAGACGCGCTCTCTGATGGACCCGTGGAGGGCTGCTTGCAGGTGCAGCCTGCAGTAGTACACGTGTAGTGTGGGTCCATAATTGCTGTGACGTCTGGGGTACTTCAAGACTTTTTTTTTTGGCAGCCGGCCTTCACCTGCATAGAATGCAGAAGCTGACGGCTTTGGTTTATCGTTCCCTCTTTATCGTCCTACGCAGTAGACAAGGGATTTCAAATGTGGTCTTGATGATAGCTCCACTTCCTGTTGTGCGGCATCTGGTCCGTACTTATTCCACACGTCAATCGTCGCGAGACCGCCTTGGAGGGGCGCTGAGCTTGGATCACGTATGTCGTTCTTTCAAATCTCGGGATTTTGCTGTGAAGCAGATCCTATATGGCTGACAAGCGTGCTTAGTTTCTCCAACGCTCTCGGGCACTATCACTCTATAGGGAGATTATCCGTGCCACAAGGCGCATCCAAGACCCGGCGACTCGGGCCGAGACGAGGAAGTTTGCCCGGGACGAGTTTGAGAGGCATCGCCAAGTTACAGACCTTGTACGTGTATCATTAGTCGCATGCTTTTCCGGGCTATATTACCTTGCATTGCTCAGCAGCGTTGGTCTCGTAGCTGACCCAGTCTTAGGACCATATTCGGTACCTACTTTCAACCGGAAAGACGGAGTGGGAGAAAATGGAGAGGTATATTGAGGGTCTATAGTGCCACTACTCCAATCTTAAAGCAGCAAATGTCTCCTGGCTATCTATTCGAGTCCTAGCCGCTGCCTGGCCCTAGGTGGTTTAGAAGGCTTTCATACACGCTCGTAGCCACAACGCGATGTTGCTTCCGGGCATCAGTACCCTTGTGTAGCTTGAAATTCCCGCCCATAACAACGCTCTTATGATACACGACCAGCGCCATCGTCTTCCAGCTGTGGTCGATCACCGCACCCGTCTCTATGACCCTTGCCTCTGCTTGTGTCTAGGGTTCGCCGGGCAGATGATGTATAGGTAGCCCCGATGCCGCTTGTTGGCTTTCCGACGAACAACCTGTCAGAGTTTTCCGTGTCAGCTGTATCCCAACACTATGTGACCAGTTGGGATGGACTGCGACGCTTCTCACCTTGCAATGTTCGCATCGTTTCTTGATCGAACTGTGGACCTTCATGCCTCTCGTCTGCTGTTGCCTCAAGGCTACCACCCCGCCCACCACCGCCGATTGCGAAGTTCCTGGTACATGCGCCTTAAACGTGTCTCTGGATGCCAGCTTCCGGTGCGAAGAAGAGCCGCAGAGCACGCTTTGGGAAAGACTGCGGACGGTGTGTTGCGTCGCCGAACAAGTTCGTATCCTGGGAGCCGCTGGCGTAATGGACAGAGCTCGTAGCGCCGATAGGAGGGATGAAGCGGTTCGGTTCCTCATCTCGGCGGGCTGCTAGAGGCAGTACCAATGCCTCCTAAGTGGGAGTTTAGACGTAGCGCAGACTTCGAGACAGTCGGATGTCGAAGACTTGACTTGTTGAGAAGTCGCTCTACCCAGGCTCCACCAGTTGTCGTTCGCAAAATTGGAGACCGAAGTGGTGGTCTGTGCCCCAGTGCCCCAGTGCCCCACAGCAGCCGCTAGCGTCACGTGGGTGGCCCGTCAAGCTCGTCTACGTGTAGAACAACATCTTCTGCCTCCAGTCTCGTCTGCACACAAGGAATCTTCCATTTCGCCGCTGAGTATCACCACCGATGAACCGCACGCACTCCTCTTCTCCGCGTGCTATGCTGGCCCTGTGTCTGTTCGGGGACTCTCGGTCATGCCTTGGAGATCAAGTATAATGGTGTGCCCAGTAGCCCCATATGGCTCCCGTATCGAAGGGCCGAGAGGTGTGCAACCACGCCTGCATTTGTGATTCATAATCTTGGCTCGCCTTCACTACCCCGAATCAGACGGATGGCCCTCAACGGAGGTTTCCCACAGGTCTTGTTCACACTCGTTTCCGAGCTATGAGGTTATGTAGGCCGCAACATCCGCTTTTAGAGAGCTGATGAGTCTTTGCTAGACATTCCGTCACTGTCTGGCAACGACCATTCGGTGTGTTGGAACCTCTTCTCTTCAGGCAAATTCCTGTTAGCCCAACTGCGATATAAGAAACGAGGTAAAACCTCTCTGGCATAGAATCTCAACATGTCACGCATCGATGAAATGTGAATACTGGTACCCATTGTGTACCTCTAGGCAGCCCGATTTGGACATCCAGATCGTAAGTTTGACGAATACGGTTATGCAGTAGTCAAGGCGCTCATAGTCCCGAACTATTCTACTATCTTACTATCTGTTCCTCTTCTGGCAACTCGTAGGTGTCCTTCTATCTGGGATGTGTTCTAGGCCATATCAAGACATGTCGATGGTCTCCCAATGCTAATACATAATCAGTCGGCAAGTCAGCAAGTCAATATGCACCTCCGTATTACATAGCATTTTTTTTGAAATTCGACTACACGCTTTTTCGTCCTGGACTCTCTACGGTGCACACCGGTTGATTGATCATCATAACCATTGACACAGCAGGCACCACACTACTGCGTCAATGACGCGTATGGTCGGTGAACGATTCCAGGAGCTTATTTGGCTTGCACCGAGAGGCTTTTGCTATCGAAAGTGAAGGCAGGTGATATTAGTAAATTGATATGCCGAGCTGGCCGGACCATGAACGAGCAGTGACAGACTGGATTCCATAGGTATATAAGCGTCCTCCCATGCGGACAACGGTCAATGCTTGTACAAGAGCCATATCGGTTTAATCCATCCAAGGATTGATCAAGTCAAGTTGACCACCTGGAATTCCATCACAAGAATCAGCAGTACAACATGACGACACACGAAACAGCCAAGACTCAGTTCCTCCAAGCCAACGGTATCAGCTTCGGCTACCGAGTCATCGGCGAGCCCAACGGTACAAAAACCCCGTTGCTCCTCCTGAACCACTTCCGTTCCAGCATTGACCTCTGGGACCCCATGATCGTCAACGGCATCGCCGCGTCTGGCCGCCAGGTCATCTCCTACGACTATGCCGGTGTCGGGCACAGCTCGGGCGATGTCAGACTCTCAATCAAGGAGTTCAGCGCAGACGTCATCGCCTTCCTCACCTCTCTGCTCTCCTCGCTGCCGGGCTCGCCCACACAGGTTGACATCCTCGCCTTCTCCATGGGTGGCTACGTGGCTCAACAGGTGGTCCTAGACAGCCCAGGCCTGGTCGGGAAGATGGTCATCTCTGGCTCCGGTCCCAGTGGCTCGACCGGCACTCTCGCCGGTTTGCTGAGCCGACCCATGGCAGAAGTTCAGAGCGCCATCATGACAAACCCTCCTCAAGCACAGCCCATCGTGGACTCATTCTTTCCAACCTTTATCGACACCAAAGATGCCGCCAATGCGTGGTTGGGTCGCATCATGTCAGCCCGTGCGGCTCTTGCCGGGAAGGAGGGCGAGCCCGAGTTCAAGAGCTTTCTGGCAGGCCCGCAACTGAACAGGCTGACCGAAGCATATCTGAAGTGGGATGCCGATCCGGTGCCATTCTCACTGCTGCAGACAGTACAGAAAGATGTACTCGTGACGGCCGGTGATAACGATCTGATCGTGCCGACCATAAGCACCTTTGCACTCGCTAAGCAGCTTCCCAGAGCCAGCTTTGTCATGTATCCGGGTTCTGGTCACGGACATATTTTCCAGTACCCCGACTTTTATGTCAAGCAGGTGAACCAGTTCCTGGCAGGGGAGTGGCCAGTCCCCAACTGGTCGTTCGGTACCATTAGGCCGCAGCTCGGTGTCTAGTGTAGTTAATTGGTGCTATTCCCCATCATGATGTCGATTATCTCGGGTGCTCGAGCCAAAGTCGTGAGCCGTCAGAGGAAGTAGAGACCCTCCACATAGCCAGAGACGAGAAATGCAGTGCTTACCTTGTCCGCGTTATCAAAGCAACCTATTCTTTCTTTCCAAAGTAGTTCAACAATGTATTGCCTTGTTGTGGTCGGGCGTCCTTGCCCTTCCTTGACTTTGTCGAACTTCCCTCACTCTGTTTTCCAATCTCCAAAATATTCATCAGTTCCTCAAACTCCGCCTTGGGTACAATGCCACCCGATGCCTCTTTGTGTCCTCTAGCGAATGAGTCTCCGAGTCGCTCCCGCAGAGTCAGGTCTGGCGCACGATCTGCCACGCTGCGGAGGACTTCGATGATGTTCACCGGCGGACTTCTAGCCCTGGCGCTCCTTGGAACACGGCACGAGAAGTTGACCATGCCGGGGAGATATCCTTCATTGGCAACCAGAACGACCTCAAGCTTACCAGATGACAAGTGCCCGGCCCATCGGGTCGCTATGACTGGGTGAACCTGGGCGGCTGAGTTGATGCGGAAGACGGCGATCTTTGCGTCAGCTGAGAACTGGGGTGCGGTGTGCGTGCAGCGTTCCACCTCAGCGTTCACCTCGGCTCTGGCGGCAAGGAGGCTGTAGTTGCTCAATAAGTCACCGGGACCTGAAGCTGCTGTGAGGGCATCCCAAGCCGCTCGGACATTGTATGAGGGTGTCCGGCGCGGGGCGTTGATAAGGGATATTGCATCGTTTATGGCTTTCTTGGTGTACTTCTTGAACGCCGCACTCATATCCGGGAAGGGAGGCTCCCACTTCAGTGTGTTGCCCAAGTCTCCATGCGTACCCAGGATACAGAGCCAGTCGCATGTCGTGCTGACCTGCTCATGCAGCGCACAGCAGATCAGATATGTAAGCAGGGAACTGGTTGACACAGGCGGGCTGTTGCATGCCGTCACGTGTAGCGAATGCTCAGGAAAGTCGTCATCGAGAGCAAAGTGGTGGTCTATAACGAGAGCTTTACTAGGGGCATCGATGACTCGCCGTGATTTCCGAGATCCTTGGTCCAGAACAAAGATATAGGACGGCTTGTAGGCAGCCATTGCCGCCCTTTCCTCGTCCCCGTGGATGTTGCCACCTTTCTGCAACAGGTGGACGGAGATGAGAGTCGGGTCAAGGCCAAGGAGAATCAGCGTCTTTTGGAGGATGGAGCCGCTCGTCAGGCCGTCGGCGTCCTTGTCGGGAACAATGAGGGTCTTGTCATTGGCAGCAACGCTGTTCTTCAGTATCAGTATAGCTCCTCTGCGTCTGGTGACCTGCATCCACTTGGTGTGTTGAGGAACTCCGAGGTAGATAACAGACCATTCGAGAATGTAATTGCGTGCACTTTGAATCTGATCGGCTGGCGCCGGCCATATGATTTCTCCCTTCTCATCATGGGAAGAAGGAGTGAGGTGATAATCGGGAATGTCTATTCTCCTTTTCTTGGTCGTTGGTATCTTCGGAGACAATCGCAGCGTGCGTTTCATAGTGGCTTTTATTATGTGTGACGACTGAAGAAGCCGATCGGTCCGGCTGTTCTTCGTGGCTATCTGTAAGTGACTGGTCGGTGTTCCGAGCCTATACGCTCCATATAGACGAACAAATTTACTCCATCGGTGTAGACATGAGGCGATATGTTGCATGGAGATGCCTGGTCGTGTCTTCCTCCTGTACGTTCAGTTTTGAGGGCAAACTTCCCATATTTCAGCAGGAGCACACGTAAAGCTGGAATCGATGACGTCAGTCATTGTACAGTACATGTACAAGGAATCTCGGCTCAGACACTTGTCCGGCCAAGACAATGGAAAGAGCCGGTGGTTTGCAAGATATCTTTAGACCTGGAGCTAGTTGAAAAGTCATTCTCACCTCAATTGTGACCGAGGTCAAGGGTTACACACCTAGGATGGCAAAGCCAGCTTCTCTATCGCTCTAAGCGTTGGTATCAACCACCCGTAACGCCACCCAATGCAGCTACGATAACTTTTAATCATTAACAGAGCCGTTGCGGAAAACAAATCCCCCTTAGTCCCAAAATTTAATGTTCCCGTCCTTTCCAGCAGTGACCACTTTGCTCGTTTCCTGTGGATGCCACTGTACACAAGTGACAGCCTGGTCGCTCGCCTCGATCTTATGGAACATCTTGCACGTCTTCCAGTCCCAGAAACAAACAAAGCCAGCGCTATCGCCACTGGCAAGGAATTGCCCGTCAGGACTGCAGGTTATGTCGATAGCCAACCCAGCATTGTGGTGTCCTCGGTAGCTCTTTTTCCTGTTCTGGCGGAACTTATCGTTGGCTCCGTATACGACGATCTGGTTGTCGCTGCTCTGGTACGCGACGTACTTGCCGCTAGGATGGAGAGCTGCCCGAGTCAATGGGTACATGTATGGCTCAGCGATGTACTTGATCGGCACAGGAATGTTGTAGTCCCAAGCACGCAGTGACTTATCGTCCGAAGTCGTCATGAATCTTCGGTTCTCGTCGACGAATGTGATTGTGTTGATGGCGGCTAGATGGTGATCGTATTCCTGAACGACTTGGTTGCCCGCACGGGTGTCGAACTGGACGATCTTCTTATCCGACATGCCAACCAGGAATTCATGCGCGTGCTCGACGGACGGGTTAAACCGAATGACATGTGGTGTCGCGCCTGTGGTGAATTTGCCGACGCAGGCTCCAGTTTCTGTGTCCCATAGCTTTATCATGCGGTCGAAAGACCCAGATAAGAAGCGAGTACCTTCGTTGTTGAATGAAAGGTCCCGGATTGCCTTGGAATGGCCAGAGTATGTCCGTAACAGCTGTCGTTGATGGTAGACGTCCCATATCTTGATGGTCGAATCCGCGCCGCCAGAAAGGAGGAGATGGCCGGACTTGGGGAATAGCTGCAACGAGGTAACGGCATTGGTGTCGTGCTTCCAGGTATGCACCAGCTTCTTGGGGATATAGTTGGTGATGCTCCCGACATCTTTCCGTAAATCGATATCGAGATCGAGAGGTACATGCATGTACGTCCGGCCTTGGTAGTCGTATTCGCTGTCGCCATGGAAGGTTGTGGTCTCCTCGCCCATCGCTTCGACCTCTTTCCTCCGTGCCAACGCTTGAACAGGTGCCTGGACTACTGTGCCGCTTGGCACAACTTCGTCGTCGTCCTCTTCAACTTCGACAACCTCGTATTCCTCGTCGCTGCCCAGTTGTGTTTCGTCCTCGACATCCACCTCTTCGTAGTCGGCCCGCTTGTACTTTGCCCAAGGACCGACATAGGCATGATCCCCTTCGGCCACCGTGGCGCTACCCTTATCCTCACGCTTGGCTCGTATCCTGGCTGCCTCCTCCTTGGCCTGCGTTCCGGATATAAACTCTCGTTCGGGCCCCCCTCGACGCTCGACCGCACGGTGCTTGGAACGGAAGGTATGTTCGCTCAGGTAAGTCTCTTGGGCGTAGCCGGTCAGGACGTTTTTGCGCTTCAGGGCCACCTGGACCGTCTCATCCTTGAAAGGATTGGAGGGTCCAAACTTTTGGCGCGCAAGGTCATCGCCTGTGTAGGGAACGACGGCGTGGTCTGGTTCGGCTTCCTGGCGGACTACCAGCGCATCCTGCGGCGCCATGTTGGGCGGATATTCACCAAAGCCCGCCATGGTTGTGGCGGAGAATCAACACTTCAGTGTTTGCCCGGTAGATGGAGGGCTCTGGAAGTGACGGACTAGATATGCAATGGAGTTAGGAGCTTCTGCGCAGGTTGCAAATGCGAACGAAGTTGATGTTGTGTCGCAGACTCGCAGAGGTTGGCGTCCACACCTTGCAGCCTCGACCCACAAATATTTGGAGCCCCGCGGCATGTTCCGCAACTCGGAGGGGGGCACAGCGCAGTCCCCGTCAAGGTGCGTTTCCTTCCCTTCAGGTTTCCTTGTGTCTACCACAGTAGACACACGACACTCTACGAGCGGAGGACATGTACCATATATTGCATATTATGATGACTGAGATACCTTTGTCAGGGTCATTCCCAGAAATGCCATCGCGCTGGTCCAAGTATACACTATCATTAATCAACCGACACAACCTGTAACGTGGCACTGCCCAACTTGAAAATCACGACAGAGAGGTATATAAGTTCACAAGCCCACCGCACGATCCGACCTTCCTGCCACCTGACAGCTTGCACCGACTCATAACTTCGTTGCCGTGTAAAGGAATGGGCGATATCCAACGCTCTACCAGCCCACACTGCCTGCCTTCGCATTATGGCCAGTTCAAGAATGCTCAGCCGACCACTGCTCCCCCACGACCCGGTTTTGCCATGCTGGACACAAAACGAGTCCCTTTATAGACGCCCAGGAAAGATATGTTCATTACCGTTCCACCATGATCGAGACTTCCTAAAGGTAATTCTCCCTTCCAGCCTGTTTGTCCCGCAGTAAACGAACGGGCCACATGGCGGCTAGCGGGGCACCTCGTCCTTGATCAGGGCCACGATCATGCTGTAGAGGTAAAAGAAGAACATGACGAGATGGAAGCCGAGCTTTGTGAAGGATTCCTTGAGTACAGTGTCAGCACTATGGCCCGGTTTCAAGGTACGAACTGCCCTCACCTTCTTATGAACGTTGAGTTTCCGGAAGATCTCGGTTGCGTCCAACAAGTGTGTGTTGTCCACAATTCTACACAGATGTCAGTGTCAACGACAATAGTGCGCCCATCGAGGTCCCACACTGGATATAACGTACTTCTTGATGTTCCACGCTAGTAATGGCAGGTTCAAGACCAGAGCAATCCAGTATCCGTTGATAAGGAACAAGAAGGTCAGGAATCCATGTACTGCAGCTTCGGGAATGATGTACGTGTTCAGGCGGTTGCAGAGGTCTATCGGGTTGATGTAGTCGCTGTGCGGACGACAGAGTTAGCCAGAAATGCGGTAAAACGCAGTCAGGAGGCCGTGATCGACATCGCGATAGCACCCAACGGCGAGACAGTAAGCTCAGATGACGTGCGCCATCCTCAGGCAAGGGGCGTATTCGCCGAGCACGGCTTAGAACATACCATTCCAGATCACTGTACATAATGGTGAAGAAGACTTGGAGGAAGAGGTTGACGGCATTTATCAACACCGCCAAAAGGTATAGCCATGCTTCTCCAGACATTTTCGCAGATGTCAGGGGGTATGACCAGCGGGAGAAGAGGAGTTGACTTTAATTCGCTTGTCGAGATAATTTGAGAGGCGCAAAACGGTTGCGAGTCGCTGTGTTACGCAACTGCGAAGCTTCTTCAACGTTGAAGGCCGAGCCGGATCGAAGGGTGTGATGCACGAAGCGGGACGATCCGATTGTGTCAAAGAAGGTCGATGGTGATGATGGACGAAATGTGTCCTCGGGGGATAATTCGGAAGGGAGCAGCTCTAGTAGGAGAAGCTGGCGCTGTTGTCGTGGGCTGGAGGTTGGGAATGGGGCGCGGGGAGAAAGCTGGCAGGGCAAACAAGGATGAATGGAGAAAAGCTCGTGTGGATGATGAAAGCGGCTCCCAATTCTGGGCCAACCTGAACTGCCTGTGCTTGGAAAGCCTGTGCCAGCTTGCTGGTCCGAGCTCTTGCCGTGCTGTGGACACAGGACAGCTTAATTTGTCTACGCTATACTATAAGCGGTTAGTGTGTTGGGTGAAAGTCGGTGATGCCTTCTAAACTCGACCTCCCAGGTAGGTATCTGAGCACCAAAGAATCTGGAACTTAATACTCTCCAACTTGGAGCATACCCAGCAACGATACAACGGAAGGTACTGGATTTAACACCCAAGATCGCAAGTTTTTTTTTTAGTTTTTATTTTTTTTTATTTTTTTTACCACCGTTTTCAAAATCTTGTGCTACATGCTGTAGTGGTTCTGATATCTGCGATATAGACATCAGATTCGCGACCCCTATCCCTCCTGACATGGCGAACAACGTCGATGTGTGTTTGCCGCGGACACATCTACCATACAAACGGTGGTTGTCCCATAACTCCTGCAATCAGCTCTATTATACCGACTAGATGCACAACATGGCAAGACCGCTAAGAACAGCCACCGCTGCCGTCAAGTTCAGACTCCCACGTTGCAGGTCAAAGGGAACCGAAACACCCAATAACTTGCAATAAATCTTGATATTCCTTTACTCTTTCGACCCGTTCTCTACGGCAGGTATGGGTATAGGGCCGCCGGGGGAATCACTTCTCCTCGCTGTCAGCACCTCCACGCCAGTCTCCGTCACAAGTAGAGTATGCTCTGTGAGCTGTGTGTCAGTAATGCGTCCTTCAGCTGCTGTGGCGGCTATGGCTGATCACTTACCAAACTGCGCTGTACGCTTTCCGTCAATGGTGGTGCTCGTCCAGTTATCTGGCCATGTCACGTCCCGGTATTTGCCCAAGGCAATCATGGGCTCGATAGTAAATGTCATGCCCGGCTTGCACTCCCCTACAGCCTTGTTCTTGGCGTAATGCGGAATGTTGGGCGGGCAGTGGAAGACGCTGTTGATGCCGTGACCGACGTAGGTGCGGATCACGCTGCAATTCCGGCTCTTGGCGTGCTTCTCGATGATGTTGCCAAACTCCCGGAACAGGGTGCCCGGCTTAACCTCCTTGATGGCTTGTTCTAGACACTCGCGGGCAGTTTCCACAACCCGGACCGTGTCGGCGTCTGTCTTGGCCTTGTCGCCGACATAATACGTCTCGTTTAAGTCGCCGTGATAACCGTCATGGTACAGAGTCACGTCCAGGTTGATGATGTCGCCATCGAGGAGGATCCGCTTATCCGGGATACCATGGCAGATTACCTCGTTAATAGACGTGCAGACAGATTTGGGGAAGTGGTTGTAGTTGAGCGGAGACGGGTATGACTATATGTTATGTTAGCTGACGGATTCCGAAAGGATGCTATTCGCCGCAGAGTCCGGGGAGCTTACATTTCGTTCGATGCAGGCTTTATGCACGATCTCGTCGATCTCGTCGGTTGTGATGCCGGGTCTCAGGGCAGCGGCAGCAATGTCCAAGACTTCCCTTGCTAACCTACAGACTTTTCGCATCTTCTCCTGTGCCGTGGCATCGAGAATGTCGATCTTATTTGCGCGCAGGGAGCGGCCTGCCTTGGGTATGCCGTCGGCGGCATAGTCTGGGCGGGCTATCGACTTGGGCACTTCACGCCTCTCCGATAGAGGGTAGACAGGCCGGAGCGGGCCGGTAAAGGGGAACGTCGGGAACGGGTTGTAGAACCCCGTCTCTGGGTCAGGTTTAGCCACTACTTTGGGAGGGAAGAATTTGTGGAATATACTGGTTTCTTGCTTGTGCACGCTCTTGTGTGTAGCCTAAAAGACAGCAAATGGTCAACAATGCTCGCTCATGTATGTTGTGTCGCTCGTTCGGTTGAGATGGACTGCTAACCCAATTCTTCTTGAAGCAATCTTGCGAGCAGAAGAAGCTGTCCTTGATGCCCAGCTTCAGACAAGTTGGACACTGTAATGATCCGGCATCGTTGGGACAGTCAACCCCGAGACACTTCCTCTTAGTCGGAGGTTCCACGGCCATGCTGAGACGCCTGGGCAGGGGAGGAGCGCGGGAGGCGTGGTGGGATGGGGGCTCAGGAGTTGGAAGGGCCGAAGAAAAAGTCGGTCGAGCTCTGTGGTGTGCCGCTGGTATTTGACACAAGTGTTTGCGACGAGAGCTAAGGCTCCGAGCGAAGAACTCCTATTGACGAGTATGAGTGGTGAAAAGATTGTGGATTGTGTTTTTGGCGGCAGAATGAAAAAGTCGCCTCGAGTTTTGCGGCGACGGGCTTGTCAACACCTTCAAGTGAATATGAGGGCGTAAATAAAAGTGGATCTTCCCAGAGAGTGCTGTCCCTTCTGCTGAGGACGGGACGGCCGGGAGCGGAGCCAACGGACGATTATTAGTCAGAAGAGTCCGGACGGTAACCGGTTCACGGGAACTTTACGGATTACCTAAGGCAATTCCTCCTCAACGCGCCGAGATATGACTGACATGAGATGATATTCTTGGTTGCGTCCAACTGAAAAGGTCTGTTAATGCTTGTAGTAAGGCGGCTGTCACTATATTTACCTAGTTAACCCGATCAGCATCTCGGCTCCCTGTCTATCAAATATGACCGCAAGCCCAAAGGCTCAGAAGGTAGTCGTCGTCGGTGCCGGCCCCGTCGGATCGCTAGCGGCTCTCTATGCTGCCCAGAGAGGACATGATGTCGAGATATACGAGTTAAGAAATGGTTAGTCTTCACGGCCCTCCCTCGTTCTGTGGGATGCTTCTTAACAAGGATGTTCCAAATTTTCAGACCTTCGGGACCCCTCGACCACTCCACTCAACTTCACCAAGTCTATCAACCTGGCCCTCTCTGAGCGAGGTATCAACGCTATGCGCCATGCTGGTGACCCGACGTTGTTGGACCACGTCATGGCTGCTACCATTCCCATGAGAGGTAGAATGATTCATGGCCAGCGGCCGAACGGCGACTTCTTCGAGCAACCTCAAGATTACGACGTATACGGCCGAGTATGTATAAGTGCCGAGGCCCGGCCCCTTGAATTTCTCGCTATCTGAAGACTAACTTTCTTACTCTGCTGTCTGGTATCAGACCATATACGCTGTCGACCGTGGCGGGCTGAATAAGCGCCTCCTGGACAACCTTGAAAGAATGCCAAATGTGACGTTCTTTTTCAACCACAAGCTCACGGGGGCCGACTTTCGAAAATGCAGAGCCTGGTTTGAGGTACAGGGCAAAGGAAATACGACAACAGCAACTGGCCGTGCCAAGGAGATTGAGGTGGCGTTCGACTTCATGATCGGTGCTGATGGTGCGCATTCCGCTGTTAGATACCACCTGATGAAATATGTTCGCATGGACTACCACCAAGAGTACATTGACACTCTTTGGTGCGAGTTCCAGATCCAGCCCAACCAGGACGCCCCCTCTGACCAGCCCATGTCACGTTTCAGGATATCTCCCAATCACCTTCACATCTGGCCTGGGAAGGAGTTTATGTTCATTGCGATCCCTAGTGACGTAAGTGTATCAGTCTTCACGCTTGTAGTCTCACGGATCCCGAAGAGTCCTTTTACTGATATGGCATGACCTTCGCAGGATGGTTCTTTCACCTGCACGCTGTTTGCGCCTAGTTTGGTTTTCGAAAGACTTGAGGTTACCCCTGAGGAATTACCTGTATTCTTCGATCACCACTTCCCAGGCGTCACATCCCTTATTGACCGGCCTGAGCTGATTTCACAGTTCCGACAAAATCCTCATTTGCCCCTCATCAGCATCAAGTGCAAACCGTATCACTACGAGAGCTCGGTAGTCATCATCGGAGATGCAGCACATGCCATGGTGCCCTTCTATGGCCAGGGGATGAACACCGGTTTGGAAGATGTCCGAATTCTCTTCGGCATCTTAGACAAGTACGAGCGTATGGACGAAGGAGAAGTCGGCCACGCCTCTGTCCCAGCAGCCGTCCGTCGAAAGTCCGCATTAGCAGAGTACTCGGCTTTTCGGGTGGTTGATGCCCACGCCATAAACGACCTGGCGTTACAGAACTATGTCGAAATGCGTGCATCAGTTCTCTCACCGCTTTATCGCCTCAGAAAGTACCTTGAGGAATCCATATCCGTGTTCCTCCCTGGTCTGGGGTGGCAGACAAAATATGCTAGGGTCTCATTTGGGAATGAGAGGTATTCGGAAGTTGTGGCCAGAACCGACTACCAAGGGACGATGTTGGTCCGAGGCTTTGTGGGCATCGTGGCAATTCCACTCGTTGCCGCCGGCGCCTTGGTCTATATGAATTATCGCAGGGCCTCCCAGAAGGAGTTGCGGGATCTACTGCGCTGGCTGAGCCAGTTAGTAGTTAGCAAGTAAACTTCCGCAACGGGTGTGTGGCTATTGCCACAGGGTTGTTGGCCAACTCATCAAAACTCAAGAACTGGTAGGCGGTGGTTCACTGACTTTGTGGCTTCTTCCCCAACATACAGGTTACTCTGCTTCACAGCTGGTTCATTGTATTAATCTGTAGAACATGTACCTAGAGACGAGACAGAGTCAGATCATGCAGAGGCAAAACAGATGATGTATCTGTTTTGCAAGAGTGCATGTCCCGGCGACCCTCTGCTTTCAAAGTCCAAACGACTGGATGGCAATGCTAGTGGACCGGGCCCTTGTTCCGTTGATCAAGCCCCGGCATATAGCTATACCTGCAGTGAGGTTTGGAGAGCGCTTGCAGGGTCTGGTCATCACCAAGCCAAGTAAACAGAAACGAAACAGTGCAAGGGCATTCACAAGCTCAGGCACAGTGATCACACCAAGACACTGCTGATCATGTGTCGCACGACCGACCGCGCCCCGTAGTCAGCATTCACCAAATCTTCAAATTCCCACTACTCCAGTCCAAAGCGGGTGAAAAGGGTATCATAGGTTGATCACAAGCAACACAATATTCAAATGCAATCAAGGTACATACATATGACCAGTTCTCGCGGCGCTGTCATAATCCATGTGCCTCAATCCGCCCAGAGTATCACGCGGGCATGTGTCCCAACTCGTACTCGACGCTTTCGCCATCCTTGCGATCCTGGTATTCGACCACAATTTCGTTCCTGCGAACGATCTTTCCGGGGGAAGCTCTGCCATCCAAGATGCTCTTGTCGCTCCCGTCATCAAGCTTGTTGGCCGAGGGATTGTGGCTCCGGTGACCCGCTGTGACGACAACCGAGTTCTGAGCCCTGATTCTTGACCGTTTCGAGGCGGTATTGTTGTCATTCTGTTCTGAGACGTAGTAATTTCGATATGAAGTCTTTACATCGCGGATTAAGACACGAAGGATCGGTACACTAGCGGCGATGATTGTCACGCATGATTCCGCATTGCCCCAGATGAAAAGATCAACGCCGTCATCTATTATCTGTCAGCTTCTCTTCGTCGTGGCCCACCATAACTCGCGCTGTTGGCTTACAAGGATCTTGGGAAAGCATGGCAGGAATCTTCGTCGTCTTGATGATTGCAGTGATGCCGGCACTTAAGGGGTCGGTCAGCATGTAAGCACAATATTGGCATGGGGTACCAGACGTACAAGACACCACAACTCATAGCAAAAGCTACGCCAATCTTCTCCTGTCTTTTCATCTGTAGTCTCCAGATGAGTTTCCACGGCAGTAGGGCGAGGGAGATATCCATAGCGGCAGAGTAAGCTGAATATGACGATGAAAGTATCAGCACAGGAAGGCGGAGGCGCGAGACGGGCTTGGGCACGTACCAGCGGAGAAAATATTGTAGTGGACCAGGACGTATGGTGGCCAGCACGTGCCGTCAATAAAAGGATTCCACGATTTCTCGATAGGCGTACACTGCACCCAAACGAAGAGGGCACTCAGTCCCATGGCAATATTCATCGACACGATGATGAACCACACCACCACCTTCAGCCATCCTTGCGTCAAGCGGAGCAGGGTGAGGGCGAAACTCGTCTTGGACCATATGGCTGCGGTGAGGGAAAATGTGCCGGAAAGGTTGATGACTTTGAGCAAATCGACGATATAGGGCAACAGCTCAGGCGGCATGTCCCAGATGTGGTATCCATAACCGAGCTTAACCGAATATGACAGCAGTGCGGTTTCGACTGTTGAACAAACCTTCGAACAATGTTAGTGAAGGTAGCAATGTACATACACTACTCTTGCGGAGATCCTCAACTCACATATGCGGCAATCAGAACACCATCATCCCACCAAAGGCCGCGGTGTCGAAGGAATTTGCAGTAGACACGAGCAAGAAGAAACACCAAGGCCAAGAAATTCATCACCCATATCGACACTACCAGACGCATGCCAGCATTGTCATGAGGCAGCAGGGCAAGCTGTTCCGGTGTCCATGGGCTCATCGGAGGCGGGGCGTCAGCCTGCCCAGTGTAGTTGCTGCTCTCCGCCATGTCGACATTCGCCGGTGGTATGCACAGCAGGTAGGCCGCCGTTCCCAGGTGCTCAGGTTCGGCCGCAAGTCAGAGAATATACAAACCAGACAAAAGGATGCCCTCAATCCCGGGATACTGGATCTTGCTCTCAGATAGAGTAGGACCCAAAAACGAGGGAGCCAGGTGGGTCTCCCAAGTCCATCTTATATCTGTGTCGATCCATCTGGCAAGCAAAGCTTAGGAGGCATGGCCGGGCAGCGGTCGATCCGTGGTTGCAGGCAGGCAAGCAGGTACTCGATAGTACGGAGTATCTGCCACGGAACGTACATTGTGGGTGCATTGCATGGCTCCTTGCTGCTCGACTATGTTTCGCTTCTCATGAATGGAAGACCCGACGCCCACACACCTACCTAGTAGTGGTGATCCTTGTCTGAGCCGGTCCGTGACATGCAGCCGGTGAGGGAAGGCGGAAGAAGTTCGAACGACATGGGACCCCTGAGAGGGACAGGCTACGGTGCCGGAAGGCCAGGCGATTGAGGCGACCCTCGCATGCACCCCGCAAAGAATCGATGTTTGGGATGGCTGAATGCACTCGATCAGGTCGATGCAACAGTGGACCCATGTAAGGACCGCGTCCGTGCCAGAGGCGTCGAATAGGGAGTCGGAATCGACGAACGGACACCCCGGCTTTTGACGCGCTAGCGGTGTGCCCATTCTGGAACAAGCCGTGAAAATAAGCTTATTACCCAGGAGAGACAACTCGAACAGACATTGCAAAAAAAGCCCGGAATCAGGATCTCGGATTGCAGTCTGCTTGTCGTCCTGTGTCTCATCCGTCCGTGGCATCGTTTCCTATAACTCGAGCGGATAAAATGTGACCATGACGCCGACGTGAGAGAAGCAGCCGTTATGAACAATCTGATCTCCCTCGCTTCTTACTTCATGTCTGAGGAGCTGCTCGCTTGGGCTATTCTCCCTCCTGCCAAGGCTGCATCAGCCTGCATCGTGTAGAAGTTGACGTTGAAGCATTCCGATTCGTAGTCGCGAGCTGTGGCCTGGGCAAAGGCTGTCTGGCCATCAGCCTTGGGCCCTGCACTTCCATTCCTTGGTCTGTATGTGGCGTCAGTGAACCAGATCACACTCGCAGAACTTGGCACAAAAACATGGACGACGATCAAATTATCATTACATGTACGCTTGCAGAATCGAACCAGTGGCGCTCTTCGCCGCGTCACGGACGTGCCATACCAGGCATCTCTTCCTTCTATCAGCTCAGTCTACTCCAGTGGTCTCCGAGTCCAACAACATGGCCTGCATCGAGCGGGACAGAGGGGTCAATGCGGACACGGCACACTGCAGAACCAAGCTCGTCGTGTGTTGGGGTTCAAACCAATGATTTGACCAACTACAAGCGCATTGACATGCTGCATGAGGAACTGATGGTTCGCAATTCCGCTAAAACCGGTACTTCGCTGCTGTGAGACAATCATGACGGAAAGCCACCCATCCATGAATGCACTCTTCTGCTGCAGTCGTCGCATCCGTCGTCTCCGCGGCGTAGCAAACAGAAGAAGGAAACGGCCACACAACTGGAGCAACTTGAAGTTGCCCATTGCTGTCTGGCTCATATGAGTTACTTAGATAGTCTACCTAAAACCACAAGCCACCTAGGTAGTATAGAGATAGGGGGTTACTCATTGAGCAAGGGTGGCTTTCAAGGCAGTAAGTCATGTTCAGGTAAGGTAGGTCTACGGGGCATACCGGTAGAACCTGCTCCTCTGAGTTATTTCCTTGGAGTAGTGGGCGAGAGTCCTTGTTTCCCGAGGACTTAAGTGATGCTTGGTAGTTCACGAACGATCGTAAGGGGCCGAGAATGTAGACATGGCATCTGTTGTGACATACATGTATGTATGTGTCCGGGTAGCTTCTCCGACCACGCCATATCCCGACAGGGTGAACGCTGCGACTTAGTGTGGTGACTACGGCAAGGAGTATACTGCCATGCCTGTCCTCCAAGCTTCCAACGTCCCTGTTCTCTTTCACTCTACGCCAGCTGCCTACCTTTGTGCAGCGGGTAGAAGGAAGCAGGCTTATCACAAGCAAACCCTAACGCATCACTCACTGCGATATTCCTTCTTTCACAGCTCGGTATTCCAGTGTGGCATGATTGAAAAAGACGCGTACCATAATACCAACGACGGAGACTGGTCTCCGGCCGAGAACCGATTTCCGACGTCCCACTCACTTAAAGTTGCTATACATGTTTTGATGCCAAGGGCAAGGGAGCCCCGGTCATGCTAGTCGACTTGGAGAAAACATCTATTATACAGGCAACAAGCCACAGTTTCCGTATCCCTGTATGATGAGAGTCCTTCATAACCGGCGACTCCCAGTGCATACATATCGGTTCTTGACCGGTCTTCCGCCCACAAACCATTCCAAGTAGAGGTTCGTTCATCAGGATTCGTCTCCTCTGTCCTATGGTAGTCCTCCCCAACGCTGAAAAGATCTGCTTTTCAGCTCGCCTAGGTGGAACATTACTACGAAGTCTCCTGCATAGGACACTCCCCTCTCCCGCCCATGAGACTTGGTAATAGACTTTATATCGGCGAACATGTCAAGATGTACTACGTCAACATAGGGGTTAGCACCTGAAGACCTTCACCGATTCCGCCGGAGGACGTTCTAGCCTGGGTTAGTCCCGTATGGTGCGGCTGTGGCCAGTCAGCCCCCCGGTACAGGATATTGGAGCATATTGGAAGTATCACCTGGCCTCTAGTCTTCTTCCAGCACGCTGAAAAAACTTCTCTGCTGCCTGGACCACAAGTGCGAACAAATGCGGTCGCTTGAATGCTGCAAAGCAACTCACAACACTCGGGACATGCCAAGAAGGCAGTGTGTCTGTGCGCCTCGAGGGGAGGAGTACTGGGAGAACCGACTTCTTGACTCCGGGAAGAGAGCGTGTGTTCAATAGTGGGCCTCCATACATTGGCTTGCTTGGTGACTAAAGTCTGTCACCGCTTGTCCCAACGGTATATCCACGAGCTACACCGCGCCGCCCTTCCTCTATGGTAGTACTCTTCTCAGTGCTCTGGAAGTCACTGCCGAGCCCCTGCCACGTCCTTTGCGACCTCAGGAATTCCGCTCCTGGACTGATCACCCCATTGACAGTCGCCAGTTCGGCCTTGGGTCTTAACGCTAGAGCAGCGACCTTTGCCTCAGATCCTTGACCACCGGAATCCTCTGCCTGCTGACGCACACGCCTGGCGACGCGCATTGGTCGGCTACGACTCACCAGCCTGCCGGTACGCAGGTCAAATTCGGGGGGCGCGGACTCTTCCTCATCCGTGTCGTCATCTTCTTCGACCGTGGCAGTGATACCGCCAGCAACAGTCGCCACAGGTGTCTCTTCCTCGGCCGGCTTGAACTCTTGAACACCTTCGATGCCGCCCCACCACTGCCCGCCCCATGTCCTTACGTCGTCTCCAGCTAGAGCCACGTCAAGCTCAAAGGGGGTAATGACCGGCCTGTAGAATCCGGCGTCATCCTCCACAAGCGAACTTTCCCAGCACCCGACCACGACCCAGCCGTCCACCTCTGCAAAGTTGGCCAGTTTTGCCGGGTTGAGTTTCCCTACCACAATAGTGTAGCTTTTCTTTCCGGCTGCGGCAATTTGCTTGCGGATGCTGTCTACCGAGGACAGGTAATTGGAAACGGAGAGGGTATTGACCAATATCCCAATAATGCCCGCTGTTGCCACGGAGAGCAGACGGGCGTACCGACGCCCTAGCAGACGGCGGGCCGTCAGTGCAGAAGAGATCTCGGTCGTGGGTGATGTTTTGCCCGAGCCAGCGCTTGTCGACAGGATATGCAGGGACTGGACCCTTGAAGACAGGACAAGAAGTAGGGAGGTCGGAGGTGTGGATATATGGAATACGGAGTAATTTTGGATGTCCACATCACCAGACAGAGCAACCCCGTCGGGACCCAGAATGGCCCGGTTAGGTATTTGCCCGGTAGGATTGTGGGTGATGGTGGTAGAAAGCAGATCGGTGTAACCACGCCCACGGAGCTCAGAGGCAAGTGACGGAACATGGTCCTGGTAGGTGACATCGGCCATGAGTATCACCTTGCTCTGTCTGTCCTCAAAGTCCGACTCGAATGCTTCTAGCGCGAGTTTCTCGTCTAGAGTATGCTTCGTAAAGACGTAGACGACGGGGAGTCGCGAGGTGGGGGATAGGCACGAGCGACCGTAATGGACTACGACATCGGCATCAACATGCTCTGCCGCAATCTCATCGACGCAGCAGGAGCTGTACGAAGTGTCTGCCAGTATGTATATACGCTCGGACTGGTCAGCCTCGCGGGTGGCGGACGTGTCCGGAGTTGATGCTTGTAATGGGTTCACCAGCTCCAGTGGCTTTTGTGCCGGCTGCTCCTCATCACCGCTCGTGCTGTGCAGAGCTATGAGCTCTGACTTGAGGGTTTCGGCCACCCACGGAGCATCGCCGAGCATGGAGTCTGGAAACTGCAGTGCTATCCTCCTCCGCTTACCGGCGCGAATTTGACTGGCCGTCGAGGCAATCTCGTATATCTCTCGCAATTCATGGTCGGATCTCTTGTGTACTTGGGACTCATTCAGTTCCGGTGATACATCTGGGTTGACATGCTCGAAGAGGTGGTCGGACGGAGTCGAGAGAGCCGGGGCCGCAGTCAAGTCCATTGTAATCAGATCCAAGTCGTCGATGTTTGTTGTCTGATGGAAAATTTCCGCGCGCCGACGTGGGGGCGGGGATCTAGGCGGCCGGAGGACTCTCCGGATCGCTTACCTAACACTTTTGACAGGAAGTCCGGTTGCTAACTTTCACCTGCTAAATAACTTCAAGTACTTAAGGGGAGAGGCGCCCCTTCGAAGACTCTTCTTCTAAAATCAAGAGTAGGCTAATAATTCAGGTACCTTGGTCAAGGTGAAAGCTTTAGTTTATATGTACTGTGCATACAAGGACTCAGCTGGTCTTGTGTAATTAAGGCTAGTAGTACTGTACAATGTTTACGCAGTAGCTAGTCGCTCCCCGTCCCGACACTTACGGCTCGGTCATTGTTCAGGGGTATCAATCATACAAGTCTACCTAGTTACAATGCTGCAAGCTTCGCAATGCGTCCATTGTACCGCAAGTGCTCGGATTCCACCGCCCTCTTCCCTACAGGTGTTCCGTTCCCAAATTTGGGGTCGCTGTAGATTGTCAACACGTCTGTTGAGTTCTTGTAATCGACAGCACACTTCTCGGAGTAGCCATCGAAGCGAGCAACGCGATCGTTCACGTAGGTTGCAAAGCCTTGGCGCGAACAGCTCGTGCCCGGACCGTCGCCACAATCTGGCAGCGCCTGGGGCGCATCGTTGACGACTACCCGATAGTAGTCGCCATCTTCGTATCCATAACTGCCCGTACAGTTGAGCCTCTCGATCGCAATGTTGCTGAGAAATGGCAAAACGTGAGAGGACTTCCAAGCTCGGCGGTGGTTGATGCGGTCCAGTGGCATCGTGTCGTTGATACTTCTTTCGCTGCCCCCAAACTCGGAATTGTTGAAGAGCCCCATCGCCACTAAGACGGTGGGCGGGAGCTCACGGTGCGTGAAGCTGACATACAGGTCTTGCAAGGCAGCATCCCCTTCGGCACTCATGAGCAGATTCGCAGTGGCGTTGAACCATGGCAGGCCGATGACCCCGGCTACGTCGTTCCCGTAGCCAACATTGTAATGATACTGGATATCAGCGGTATACTCCCAGCCTAACCAATCGTCCGGCTCGAATAGGTCCAAATCGCAGAATGGGGACCTGCCACGTATGACTGACTCGTATCCGCAGAGCTCCATCATCCCATATATGTCATCGGAGGTGAAGTTGAAGCCCTGTGCCTGAGCATTGAGCCGGGCTATGATGGGCTTCGTGAACGCTTCCTGGTACACGGCAGATTGTTTGCTGCCAGCTGAGGACGAATATGCAGGGCAGCTATCATAGGGGGTAAGGGTATCCGCTCCACCCTCTTCGGACTCGTAAATCGAGACGACATTTATGGTATTGTCATCCAATTCGAACGCACGGACAAGAGCCTTGGCCGATTCAAATGTCCGTTCAGCCGAAGACGCCCAGACTCGTTGGGGGGGCTTGAAAGCTGGATACCGGAAAGACAAGCTGACACCAAGCTGTGTGGCTTCCAGTTTACCGACGCGTGTGAGCAGTTCTTCCTCTGCTTCCGTCACGGGCGGCACCCACGTTGCTAGGAAACTCAAAGACGGGACTTTGGACCAGTCTATGCTGGTGTGATTCTTCCATTTCTTGATGAAGGGCTCAAGATACTCTTCGTAATCGAAGTCATTGGCGTATATGGCAGCATGCCGTATCAAATACGCCGCCCGAACTGGTGTGCAGCCTTGTGGCGGGTTGGGGTCGGTCGGCGGATCCTGGGGCTCGAAGTACGGCGCCACGCCTCCGAGATGTTCTAAGGGATTGAAGTTGTAGGTAGAGTAGAGGGATGCCGCGAATGATAACGGGACTATGCCCAATACCACTGGGAGAAGCATGTTGCTGGGAAGCAGTAAAGTTTCCAAGCCACAAGGGCGGATAGGTCAAGGCACTAGTGGTATGTAGTACCTTACTGTCGAAGTGCAAGACCAAAAAGGGTATCTGTATGAATATTTAAAGGGAAGGGCAAAATTGAGTCGTCGGTATCGACACCTCTGAGAGCAGATGTCCCTTAAGGCCGGGGCAGACGTATGTGCTTTCATTGTCGCGACGAGTTACACAAGAGCTTGGAAGGGAACAGTTGGAACTGGGAACTCTCCATGATCCAGGGACCCCGGGGAGCGATGCATGCTGGCGTCATAGGCTCTAAAAACAGTGCTTAAATTAAGCCCCCGAGGCTGGTCCTACCCCACAACAGTTTGCGTTCCTGCGTTCGGATCAAGGGCCAGTAAGCTTCTACCTTAGCACCTGAAGTTGCCGCACCGCGTCATTTCCAGTGATCAGCGCCATAGTAGCAGTTGCTATAGATATATGGAAGACAGGATAGCATGCCCACTGGGCAAGGGCCAGCACAACAAAACCTGAAATGACAGAATGACTGGTGGATATGTTCAATCCGGAGTGCCAGAGGTTGAATGCCAGCCTAGATCGTAGAAGCCCTGGAAGCCCAGCCAACACGGAGTGAGTTCCAGGTTGTCACACTGATGACTGTAGGGCACATAGGTACCTTAGGGAACAACCTCCCGACGCGCGGATAGGAGGGAAGGATCCGTTGCGACCTCTTGTTGAACATACTGAGGAACGAGGACAGATGGGGAGCAGTAGGACCGACCAACAGACAAGCTGGACAAGATGGCAGCATCAAACGACAGAGACATATATTACCTACTGCAGGCCTTCCTGACGAAGCTCGACGCAGCAGTGCTGATATCACCTTGCACTGGGCGGCTATGACTCAAGTCACCTTGGTGGAAGCCGCTGAGCTAATTCAACCAGTGAAATGTGACGAGCGTTGGTTGTCAACAGGTCCTCGTTGGAGAGGTAGGAGGTTGAAGAAATCGGCAATGCGTGGTCGTGTTACAGTTGTCAGTTGGGGAAGTGGCTCCCACTGAATCCTGTCTGACTAAGCCATTTCCTCTGAAGCAGAATCCACTTTGCTCGCGCGAGTGACGCGCGACTCTGAAAGGGGGAAGCAGGGCCCCAGGAGCGCGACTTCCCAATTAAATCGCGTCACGCCAGAATCCCGTCCGAGATTCACGGCGGCTATTAAAAACCGGGAGCTGCCTCATCTCCAGGTTTCGACAGATTCACGCCTCCTCCAGTCCTCGCCTGATCTCCTCTCCCCTCTGTTCGATCCGCCATATTTCTGTTTTTCTATTAATGTGTCATATGTCCTGAACCTCAACAAACCCCAACACAGCTATTGTACCCCCATCATGGCGGGTAAATCTGCATCTTCGGCTCGCACGCCTGCGCGGTCTGCCCCAAACCAGACCGGCTCCTCGACGAGCAAGCAGCAGAGCATCCTCGGTTTCTTCTCTAAGGCAGCCGGAACCACTCAGACCTCCCCTGCTGGTGCGAACTCGTCACCCCAACAGCCTCTGTCCTCGTCCAGAACCTTGTCCAAAAAAGAGACTCTCTTCCCGTGTCTTACGGAAACATCAAAATCCAACACCATGCCCAATGCCAAGCGAAACGTCACAATCACCCCCGTTCCAAGCAGCGATGCCATGGAGCCTTGGAGTTCACAGGAGAACAGGGACTCGACGGCCGTCAAGGTAGCTAGTATGGCCTTGCCGTCACCCGTGACCCCCGCTGAAAATGCTCTGATGCAGCCTGCGAGCAAGCCGAACATCGCGAGCAGCCCCTCTAGAAAGGTGAGACGGAGCACTCTGATCCTTGCGTGCCTGCTCTAACATTGAGACCAACCCAGGCCAAAAAGCCCGTCACCTACGCCGAGTCCTCTGAGGAGGAGGAAGACGACATCTTTCTGCCCAGGAAGTCCAGTCGCGCTAATCAACGTCGGTCCCGTGCTGCGGCTATTCTGGAGGACGACGAGGATGACTTCCAGCTTGACGACAACGCAGTCGCCGAAGAAGAAGACGGTATGAGACGCGCCACGCTTGCTTGTAATATGTTACTAACATTTTCGTCTGCTCAAGATATTGTTGAATTTGTGGTATCGGACGATTCGGACGACGCCGTCAAGTCAAAGAAGCGCAAACGGTCTACGCTCAAGTCTTCGGCGCCCCGTAAACGGTCCCAAGTCCAATCGCACTCTGACCCGATTGCAGAGGCCGAGGACGAGGACGAGCCTATGGATGATATGCCTGCGACTTCTACTGCTCAACAATGGAAATTCGACCCCGATGCCGTTCATTCCGACTCACCACGTCCGGCACCAAGCCGTCCGGTCCAGAATGCCTCGGCGAAGCCGAAATCGAAGCCGAAAGCACATACGAGAGAACCCGAAGACAGATACCCGTGGCTTGCCAACCTCATGGATATCAACAAGCATCCGCCAGGCCATCCAGAGTTCGATCCGACTACGATCTACATACCCCCGGCAGCCTGGAATAAGTTTTCTGCGTTTGAAAAGCAGTACTGGGAGATCAAGCAGCAGCTCTGGGATACCGTCGTCTTCTTCAAAAAGGGGAAATTCTACGAACTCTATGAGAATGACGCCACCATCGGCCATCAAATGTTCGATCTCAAGCTCACCGACCGTGTCAACATGCGTATGGTCGGCGTTCCAGAGAGTTCCCTGGAGATGTGGGTGAATCAGTTCGTCGCCAAGGGGTTCAAGGTTGCTCGCGTGGACCAGATGGAATCCGCTCTCGGGAAGGAGATGCGGGAGCGTGATGACAAGGTCAAGAAATCTGACAAGATCATCCGTCGTGAGCTGGCCTGCATCCTCACTGCTGGCACACTCGTGGACGGCAGCATGCTCCAGGACGACATGGCCACTTACTGCGCGGCGATCAAAGAGTGCACTTCTGGCGATAAGCCCATGTTCGGCATATCCTTTGTCGACGCTGCTACCGGCCAGTTCTTCATCTCAGAATTTGAGGACGATGTAGAACTCACAAAGTTCGAGACATTTGTTGCCCAAACGTCCCCTCGGGAGCTAGTACTGGAACGGGGCCGGCTGTCGACAAAGGCTCTGCGCATCCTCAAGAATAGCACTTCGCCCACAACGATCTGGAACTATCTCAAGCCAGGCAGTGAGTTTTGGGATGCTGATACGACTAGGCGCGAGCTGGAATGCGGCGGCTACTTCATCGCCGACGAAGGCGACGATGCCGCTTGGCCCGAGACACTTCGTCAGTCTAAGTACAAGGATGTCCTCATGTCTGCCTTTGGTGGCCTGATGCACTACCTTCGCGTTTTGAAGCTGGAGCAAAATCTGATCTCACAGCGCAACTTTGAATGGTACAATCCCATTCACCGAAACGGTACTCTCATACTTGACGGCCAGACCCTGATGAACTTGGAGGTCTTCACCAATACGGTGAACGGTAGCTCCGAAGGGACTCTCTTTGGTCTTCTCAACCGCTGTGTCACCCCCTTTGGGAAGCGTTTGTTCCGCCACTGGGTCTGCCATCCGCTGTGCGACATCCAGAAACTGAATGAACGACTGGACGCCGTGGACCTGCTCAACGCGGATCTCAGCTTTCGGGAGCAGTTCACATCTCAGATGGCTAAGATGCCCGACCTTGAGAGGCTGATTTCCCGCATCCATGCCGGCGTGTGCAAGCCTATCGATTTCGTCAGGGTCCTTGAAGGTTTCGAGCAGATGGACTACACAATGAGTCTGCTCGGTACATTGGGCGGCGGAAACGGCCTCGTGGACAGGCTGATTGGGTCCATGCCCAATCTGAAGGAACCCCTTGGCTACTGGGAAACCGCCTTTGACAGAAAGAAGGCGCGTGACGAGAAGCTGTTCATTCCTGAGCGCGGTATTGAGACAGACTTTGACGAAAGCCAAGATCATATAAATCGCATCAAACGAGACCTAAACTTGCTCTTGGAGGAGCAAAAGACGGCCCTGAAGTCCAGGAATCTCAAGTTCACCGATGTCGGCAAGGAGGTCTACCAGATCGAGGCGCCTAAAACTGTCAAGGTACCTTCGGGATGGCGTCAGATGTCAGCCACCGCGTCCGTCAAGCGGTATTATTTCAAGGCGCTCGAGGATCTCGTCCGTGAACTCCAAGAGGCCGAGGAAACACACTCACAGATTGTGAAGGAAGTGGCATCACGGTTCTTTGGGCGCTTTGATGTCGATTACGAGATATGGCTGCAGGCAATTCGTGTCGTTTCCCAGCTCGACTGTCTCATCAGCCTAGCCAAGGCTTCTTCAGCCTTGGGCGAACCTTGTTGCCGTCCAGTATTCGTCGACGATGAACGGAGTGTTGTACAGTTTGAGGAGCTGCGTCACCCCTGCATGTTGAACACGGTGACTGATTTCATTCCTAACGACATCACACTTGGTGGAGATCAGGCCAACATAAACCTCTTGACGGGAGCCAATGCAGCCGGCAAATCAACGATCCTTCGGATGGTAAGTCCACATAGCCGTGAACTGTTTGCTCGCCCCTTTGCTATCTGCTAACGTCCTCTCTCGATAGTCGTGCGTCGCCGTGATTATGGCACAAATCGGATGCTACGTGCCGGCGGTCTCGGCTCGACTCACACCGGTCGATCGCATCATGTCTCGTCTAGGGGCCAATGACAACATTTTCGCGGCGCAAAGCACTTTCTTTGTGGAGCTTGCAGAGACCAAAAAGATCTTGTCGGAGGCCACGCCTCGGTCGCTTGTTATTCTGGACGAGCTGGGCAGAGGCACATCATCCTATGACGGTGTCGCAGTGGCACAGGCGGTTCTGCATCACGTTGCCTCCCACATAGGCTGCGTTGGGTACTTTGCTACCCACTACCACAGTCTGGCTACCGAGTTCGACAATCATCCTGAGATCAGGCCGCGACGGATGCAGATTGAGGTGGATGACAGGAACCGGAGAGTGACGTTCCTGTACAAGCTTGAGGATGGAGTTGCTGAAGGCTCATTTGGCATGCATTGTGCAGCCATGTGTGGCATTCCAGACAAGGTCATCGAACGAGCAGAGGTTGCAGCGCGTGAATGGGAGCATACGAGCCGGCTAAAGGAGAGCCTGGATCTCGCGAAGACGGGGTGCTATATTCCGCTGGGTATCTTGAGTGATGTTGCGAGCCTCTTACGGGATGGGACGGAGGAGCCAGAAATCAGCGAGCGAGGCGTTGGGGTATTGCTGAAGGCGATTGAATGCTTGTAAGTCAACAGTTGTTCTTATTATTTGCTGGTTGGGAGGATTCTGGGTTCTCGGTGACATAGGCACGTCATCATTTCGGTCAACGGAGTTAATGACTGGTCGGGGGCCGAATAGGGGAGAGTGCTAGGTGCTTATCCCATTTACTTGTCCCATAGAGGGCTCATCCAATAATTGCAAGTCACTATTCTAGAGAGTGCCGGGAATTCGGGAAAACGATGGTGAAGTTATGGTCTGTTCATAAGTCCTTTGGTATAAGGTACACGTAGAGTCATAATAGCTACTTTATGAAAGTGGTAACAATAACCAGCAGTAGTACTTCTTCCATGAGCACACAACATGGGAACCCCCGAAACAAGTTGCCTCGAATATAGAATGCCATACACAGTCCGAGCCGTCGTTATAGGTCAACTTCAAGCCATACTATCACGTTGGGATCGGGAAATTGTCGTTACAGAATCGTGAAACATCGTCCGCCTGAGTAAAACATTACCGAGGCGTTGCTGCCATCCAGAGATATCATCGCAAGTAAATGACAACACGTACGCCAGCATCCAAGCTACAATGACAGGGATGCGCGTCCCTTGCATATCAAGATTTGAGGCCCAGGTACCACCATCCTACACGTAGACACGCGAGTGGGAGTGAGAGCTCCTGTGACTGCCATGCCTGCTACCACTCCGATGACGATGATGACTATGACGACTCTCGTGGCGCGTTGTTTTCTCCGTTCTGTCGCCATGCAGCAGGGCAAGAACAGCGGTGAAGAAGAAGAACACGGTGTTCATGATGCCGAGGGCGAAGCATGCCTTGAGCATGGCGCAGGTCTTGTTGACATTGACAGCGAAGCCATTGAGATGGGCGTAGCCGAATATACCGAAGGTGACATCGTAGGAATCGCCGGGGGTGATATGTGTGCAGTTTGCGCCAGCAATGAAGCGCAGGTAGTAGACACCAGCTATCAGAGCGCCAACAAAGCCCAGGTCGATTAATCCGACGAAGCGGGCGTTTGAGCTGCTACGGTGGTAGCTGAAGAGGGTGAAGATTGCCCAAGCTGCGCCGAGAACCGAAACGATGAATAGGATCAGGATGTAGTCTGGGGTCAGGAGGTTGTGCTGGTTGTAGCCACTAACGAAATAGCTGAGCATGCCGAGGAGCGGGATCTATCAGACAAGAGAAAATTGCGGTCAGCTTCAGCGACTCCTCAGCAGTTCATGTGCACAGCCATGTCGTTTGCGCTGTTGGGTAGCGACTATTCCTTACTAGAGTGATGATTTCGGCAAATCGCCAAAAGGCGAAGAACACGGCAAACAGCATCGTCTCGGACAAAGTCGATGATGGAGCAATAGGACCGTGGGCGAGGAATTGGTCCAGCCGGGGGTCTTCGCGTTAATCTCGAGAACCGATGATTCTCCCGTTGGCAAAGGAGAAGGACGGGCTAGATGGCTGCGCGCAGAGGACTGTGGGCTGCGGACTAAGGTGAGGTCGAATGATGCAGACTCGGTCAGGTTTCTTTCCAAGTTTTAAGACACTGTCCGCTCGCCATGCACGTTCCCTTTCCCTGCTGGCCTCGTCCTTGCCCAAGCCTCGCCGGAATTTCGGTTACAAACGGAGCGCCTCCTGGTGCTGGAACTTTGAATCTTGTTTGCGCCGGGGCAAGTCACGATGCGCCGGGTCTCAAGGGTCCAAACTTTGGTTTCGATTTCGTTCAAGGGTACCCGAACTAGTATGACGTCGAGGCGACAGTGTCGCAGCGTTGCTTGGATGTCCTTCTGTTGGAATGTAGGTGACTTATGTCTCAAAGTTCTGCGAAGCTTAGATGGAGTTTTGCTCAAGATGGGGTGGATTGGCCCAATTGCAAAGGAAGCCTGAGCAGCAAAATCGGCCAAGCTGGAAAACGATGAGAACTTGGAAGCTATCGATTGTTTCCGAGGTAACTTTGGGCATCTGGAAGCTGACGACGATTACTGCAAATGGTGGGGTTTACCGCCATAAGTACCTCTCAGGTAAGGTAGGTAGGTACCTTAAGCAACAAGCGTTGCCCACTGGCCGGGCAACGATCATGATGGTCATCCTCCGCCATGGTAACGAATGGATTTATGTACTGGTGGGGCTAATCCATAGTTTAAAACTGCCCCTGTACTTTGTATCCATACGACACGTGTAGATCCTTTCACGTGCCCATGGAAGGTACGGCCCGTCATCCCCATAATTAGGGCAAAGGTCCTTGGAAAGTTCCATCTGCATTCCATGTTTTGGAACGCTTCAACTAAGGGAGCTACATAGGTAACGTGTATCTTAAAGTCTCGATATTTCCAAGATAAGGCACCTAGTCTTAAGTCATGCTTAGTGTCTACACCAACCAATGCTGAGGTACAGATCCAGTATATACGACATGACATGTACGTCGAACACAAGCGAAGATAAATTAGTAGGGCGTCTCAGAGATGTCTATCCACGGTATTATACCTCCTATCTCATCCATCCTCACGCACGGTGGTCATCTATCACGTCCAAATCGTCAAAGTCCCTGATTACAGGAGCGATGCTCTCTGTCTCGGAACCGTTCCCACCCAGGATCGGTCGTCCAAAGGTCCCTGCCACACTGCCTTGTCCTCCTCTCCCTCCCTTCTCTTCTCTACCTTGTCTTCCTGACCCCCATTCCGCCCTACCCTTTCTCATTCTCTCGTTTTCGGACCGGCTCGGCGCCGTCGTAAAGCTGCGCTGGTCATCGACCACGTCGTCCAGCATGAGAAACCCCCCTGGCCGCATGAAATTCCCGGGCACCTTCAACGGCGCAAGCTGGTACTGTTGGTAAGACCCCATGCCAGACACGCTGGCATTACTGCTGCTTGTGGCCGGATAACTCTCTCCTAGCGAAGACCATTCGCGGTCATGCTCATCAACTCTCTCGATCCCGCGCGGCACTCCCGCGCCGCCGTCTCTACGCCGCCGACTCGTACCGCTACTGGTACCTTTGCGCGATGAGCTCGAATTGGGCGTCTTCACACTGCTCGCAGCGTCACTCTCCGAGATGACACTTCCTGCCGAGCTAAACGGGGGGCGATTGCTTGCTGTCGACGATATCACCGATCTCGCCCCGGTTCCGGCCGGCGTGTGATAACCCGTCACAGAACTTCGACCTGCCATGCTTCCAGGCGGGCGCGGAAAGCTGTACGACCGCGTGACTGGGCTTCTGCCAGACATTTCATCTGCGCTGCTCTCGGCCCCGCTGTTGGTCGCACTGCTGCCGCTCGTCCCACCAGTTCCCTGGTTCCACGTATGTGGCACGGTCCAGCAGTGAGAGAGTTCGTGCGCCGCTTCATTTCGACCACCCACTGGCCGCAGAGGATTGAGCATGTTGTTATTGTGCTGCGGCGGCCCGGTTTTCCATGGCGGCATCTTCGCTCCCTTGAGCCGAGGGCTGAGGTGATATGCCACGTCGTCACGATACCGGACATTGGGTGCGTCTACAGAAACACTGGCAAGCGTTTGCAAGACACCATAGAGGAGCACCCACCGTCCACGGCGTGCAATGGAGGGGTCGACCTCGCCAACCCTGTCAATCTTTTCAAACTTGCTGAAGGCGTCAATCAAATCCGAATGTGTGAATTCGGAACCCAGGAGGCAGATATTGGTCGCCTCTGTGTAGGCCAGTTGGATACGACGCTCCACAGCACCGGAACGCCCGTTGCCAGAAGTTGAACTCCCGTTTCCGCTGCCGTTGGCAGCGTTGTTTGCCTTCTTACTGGACCGCCCACCTCCAAACATGCCTCCGCCGGAAGGGTTATCCTTGCCTGATGCTGTACCAATGTTGCCGAGAGGAGGAATAGACTCCGGGACGAGAGGATAGGGGTGAGGTATGTGCGGGAATCGTAGCTTGTTGTCAAACTCGATCAGCATGTCCGTCATAGGTAGGTCCGGCGTATCTGGTTCAAATCCCCGGTTCCCGGACGTGCTAACCATCATCCACTTCCGCGAGCTACGTGCTTCCGAACCATCCCAGACGATATCTCGGTTTACGAGATAGTCGTAGAGCGCTGCGAAGTCTTTCTGCAGCGACTGCGCAACAGTTCGCGATAACCACATGTCCTCGTCGTTGTCACCACCGCCATTGGCTGTGCCCATAGCGAGATTTTCCTGTCCATGTGGTGTGGGAAGCGGTGGCCACTCTCCAAACATCTGGGCGTAGTGCTGCACAAGGAACTTCTGCAATCGGTCAGCTGCACCCTTGGCTGGACTCGACGTCACGGGGCCGCTGGAGCTCGCGGCCGTGGCCACCGAAGCAGGCCACATGTCTCCGAACTGAAACTCTGCAAGTCGCTCCTCGGCTGCTTGTACGCGCAGCTGCGTTTCGAGACAAGCGCGTTCCAGCAGTGCCCTGGTGATTGGGGTGATGTGCTTAAAATCGGCACAGTTCTCGAGCCTCGAATACATACCGGCGCAGTGCAGGAAGCTTTCGCGCCAGCCTTCTTCCCAGCGGACCTCGCTTCCCTCGGACCATGCCAAGAGGGACACAGCTGTCTCCGGGTCGTTGCGAACGTCATCTATGCCGCGCGCTGAGAGGTAGTTGAGAATAGTGCCAACGTTATCCGCCTCCGGCGGCATGTAACTCTCCAGCCGAGAGTGTAGGTCGAACAAGGCCTGGTAGAGTGATAATCCCACGAGAGAAGCGTGGTACAGTAGCGCAAAGACGTTGCGCGTGGTGATATGGTGTCGAAGCTGGTCAATCTTGGACACATTGGGAGGGGTTGGGAAGTACATCTCATACGAGATCTGCCCATCCGCCTCGCCTAGACTCACGTCGTCAGATATTGGGGGGGTAGGCTGACCGCCGCGGCCGTAGCCGCCATTGTGCGGCGATAGGTGGTGATGGGAGTAGTGGCCGTGCCGCTGTAACATGGGCGGTGCGCCCATAGGTGACGGGGGCATGTTGATGTCTTCCTCAGTCGAGCCTTCTCGTAGCAGGGTGATCAGATAGCGGGATTCCGTAGCCTCTATAATGTGCGACGATAATCGGAAAGACGGGTTGGGGCGAGGACTTTGGCCTCTATGCCCAAAGAAGACGAGGACATCGCCGTTCGGATCCCACAGCTCTGGGTCCTTGCGCAGCTTGTTCCATCGCTGCACTGGACGCCCGGCGCCTATCCAGCGTTTAATAGGCGGTGCACTGGCCGTTGTCGGAATGCTTGGAAGCTTGCCCGCTGGCGGTGGTGCTATCATGCCTGACGAGTCCCAAGGTTGCTCTGTCGCGGAGGGCGGGTTAGAATATTGGACCGGCACGGGCTCTGGGCTATATGCATCATGTCCTAGGTCAGCATCGCTTTGATATCCACCGACTGGGCCGCTACCTCCAGCGCCGTGGCCTGGTCGTACTGTTGCCGAAGACTGCGGGCGGAATTCGGGACTGCGGTCAAGATCCGCACCCTTCCTGTCTTTCTTCCGGAAGGCAAATGTCTTGGCGAGGCCTTTCCGCACCTCGTCGCTCTTCTTGTCCAATATATTCCTCAGACCGGATTTTTCTATGCCTGAAACGTCCTCGGTCTTGATCACGGGCCTTCTCGCTCGGGCGTATGCAAAGTCCTCGAGGGGGCCACGGAAATGCGGCGTCCCTGCCCCATCACGTCGACCATCAACACTGCCTCCGCTCAGGCTACCGCTGCTCTGATTTCCGTAGCCGGTGGCCTCGGACCGATACTGGAGTGCTTCGGTTTCCCGAACTGGCTCCGAGAACTTTAGAAAGCGAGCGTTTGTTGTGGCGACGCCGGTGTCCTGCCGACTCCCTGGCATGGGGTAGTCGCTGATGGTGGCATTATCCTCTGAACTCGCTACCGACTTGGCCCGGCTTCGAGGTACCGCACCCTTTTCCCCGGGTTTGGTCTCGGTGATCTTCTTCCGCACGTATGCACTACGTCCGGACATGACGAAACGGATTGTGGAGCAGGCGCCTGCTGTGAGATTGATGACGATATTGTGAAGTGCCCGTTGGGAGATCCCGGGGAATTGAAGTGATACAGGGCTTTAGTAGGTGATCGCCTTGAATACTTTTCGAGCAAAGCGAACGTCGATTCCGGGGCGCGGAGCTCAATCATTCAGTGCATGACAATAACACGGGATAGCAGGGAGAGAGAAGAGGAGAGAGTTAGTCGAGCTGAAAAACATCTCGAGGATTCGGACGTGATTTCGAGATACGTTTGGGTCACTTGGTAAGGACAAGGTAGGGTGATATGTCGTCAAGGCAGCCCTATCAGTTGCCCCTGTTCAATCTTCACACTAAAGTTTGGCCAAGCTCTCCTTGCGCTCGACAAGATGGTCGAGCAAGTACATGTACGTACACAGGTAGTGTGCACTGTGGCACTAGCATGATGGTTGAAGACTTATTGGGGGGTCTCTGGGGAAAGCTGCATTTGCAGCGGGATGCTGATGCCGGAGACCCGAACCCTCAGCATGTTGTTGATTCGTCGACGCCAAGGAGCAGTACGAAGAAAGTCCCTCTCACCATGCAGCAACTACCTTAGCCAATTCACACATGTCGGCCGTCAGCTTACATTGGCACCGAAACGGCAAAGCGCGCAATGCCGTGAAGATTGGACAGAAGCGAAGCAACAGCGCGTCTCTGCCTGCAAAAGAGTTGCAACGATTTAGTTGGCGTATCCGTATCTCTGCGCGAATATTACGCGGTTGGTGTTACCAATAGAACCTGAATTTACGTATCTGACAGAGATAACGCCGACAAGGGGTCTGAGAAGGAAAAGAAAAGTAAGGTACCCTCTGGTACCCCACAAGTAACCAGGTGCATTACGACAGAACCACCCTTCGGTGTACTTCCCTAAAGGACGCAACTTCCCACGTACTGTACTGTACCTCCGTTCTCAATAACACTTTCAGACTTAATGCATCAGTGGCAAGCGGTTGGCTGTGCATGCTTGGCGCAGATGTTAGGATCATCCCTACTTGAGTTTATCGTGCCCCTTACTACCTAGGTACCTATGTACCTTACTGCTGGTATGTATATGTACATACAGTACAGTAGGTACCTTTCGCTTCCTACCTTATGCACGAAACATTGATAAGAACGCCTTTCCGTCTGGAGGTGCAAGCCACTCACCAACGGTCGCTGTGCGCGGTACTCTGGGAGTGTCCTTCCGATGGCGTTTGACATCCCAATCCTTTGTGTGCTGGATACATTATACCTCGTCGCCTTCAAGTAACATACGGTGCTTCTTCTATGTTTTGATTCATATCATGCCGGCCAGATCTATTACGTACCCCAGGTATTTGTGCCTCACCTTACCCATACACGTGTAAACAGCACCTTATCTAGAATTCACGTCCATTCGGACCATTCCTGAACCAGTCTGACGGGACAGACAGAGGATAGGGAGATCCGCATCTCAGTGTGGGACCTTAACGAACCCCCTCCCCCCACCTCACCCACCACAAGTACTTACCGCCCTGGCACAGGCGTCGTCTCGCAAGTTACATACATCCTTCGGAGGGCGAACCGTCGCAGCGCATAGGCTGCTGCAACAACATCGGTACAGGAGGAGTCCATGGGAATGAGGGGGATGTAAGTAAGCTCTGACCTGGACCCGCTGGTTTCGTCTTGTGTCCTGTACATACTATGCAGTACCTTACTGAAGATGCAGAAGACAGGGACATCGCTAATTTAACGTCCCAGATGTGAGCAGACTTCACCGCAAGATGATTGTGCTCGCCCTTCTCGAAAGTGGGGGAGAGAAAGCGGCCAAGAGCCGTCTCACTTAAACTGTGCTTAATTGCATAATGCAGCTAAACAGGCATATCAATGGCGTATACTACGGCAGCAGAGTACTCATCACTGCTGGATGACAATCATGGTCCGGGAGCTAGCCCTTTGTTCGGAAATGTATCCTACCCCAGAGCCTTCGAATCGCGCCGCGTGCCTTCAATTTACCAACCGGCTGGGACGAGCTCTCGGCAAAATATAAAATACTAAGTAGATACGTACTTTTGTTAAGAGTTAGAGTTTAAAATTGTAGTTAGATAGTTTTTTGTTAATTTTAAATAATTTATTTTTTTCTAGTCTAATTGATTATTTAGCTATTTAATTTTAATATTTTTTTTGTAAAAAATAGATTTTATTCTTTTCTTATAAAGTTAGTTTTTTTAACTATTATTTGTTTATATAATATAGTATCTATATATTTAAAATATTAATTTTTTATATAAGTTTTAATATAGTTTTTTTTAACTATATAGAAATTCTTAATATTTTAAAAAGTCTTTCGACTTGAATATTTTACTTTATTATTAAGTTATAACTATAATTATTTTTGAAAAGTATTATTAACATACTTTCGATTATAATACTATTATAAGTTTATTAAACTATTAATAACTATTCAATTTAATTATTTTATTACTAATTTATATAATAGTAGAAATATTATTCTAAAGTCTAATTAATTTTTTTATTTGTTTATTTATTTAAAAATAAAATGTAGTTAATAATTTACTTTTAATATTTAAGTATTTTATTAAACTATTTTAAAATTTCAATAGAAAAAGTTTATCTTTATCTATAATAAATTATTTTAGTAAACTATATTAATTTATTACTATTTTTATAAATATATATATTATTTTTTATATATTATTTGCTTTTTTATATAGTATAAAATATATATATTTAGT